>SZWC01001231.1:278341-305026 GCA_023375785.1 Penium margaritaceum | reverse complement strand
TTTTGACACTGCTCATATTTTCTCGGTGGTCGAGACCCGGGCACTCGGCGAGGTGTTCCGGTGCCTCGAGGAGACCACCTTTGTTACTCTCGTGGTGTGTGCAGTGTGTTCTCCCTGTTGACTCATTCGGGTTCAGCAGGGGTGACGGGGCCCGGTGCGGTTAGCTGCCGGCGCCCCTATATAAGCCCGTTAGGGGCTCATTTGTAAACTCTCCTTGTTCTTTATATTCAGCGTTCCAGACTTAGCCAAATTCTTGCCGTCTTGCATCGCACTCACACACAGAGCTCATGTTCGTTCTTGCATGGGCCTGCATGCCCTAAAAGTATTTCCAATTGACTGAGGGGCAGTCGTCATCAACGACCCAGAGCAGGGAGACTCGAATACTTCGAGTCTCCAGAGGCCCATTTCCGTTAACCCTACCCCTAGTTTTGGGACCCAAACCGGGAGTTTTTACCTCAAAACTCATGTGTTCGCGGGAGTTGTTTTGCTTGTTTTATGTCAAAGTTCGTTGCAAACGAACTTCGATTTACGTTTTGCCGTTCTGGTGTGAAATCATCACGTGTAAGGCACGTTGGCAATTTCGCGCCAGTTCTCTCGTCCTCACCCTCACTCCCCCTATCCCTCGTCCTCGCTTGCTCGTTTGCAAGGAGGGCGAGGGGGGGCGAGGACACGAGGCCGCGAGGCCTCGCCTTCGAGGCCCTCGTGGCCCCTGAGCGGCCGATGAGGCTGAGGCCGCGATCGGCAGCTGGCGGCTGGCCTGCCGGTGGCTGGCTTGTCGCTTGGCTGGCCACCGGCCGTCCAGCCGGCCGACAGCGAGCTGGCCGGCAGCCAGCAAAATGCTGGCCGCAAGCAAGCCCTCGTTGATGCGAGAGGTGGTACGTAACCACCCCTCGCTTCAGCGAGGAGTGAGGGCCGAACCGGCCCTCTCGCTACATTCCTCCCCACTTGTTATGAACCATCTTGGTTCATGAACAACAAGCACGATTGTCAGTTAGTGAGTAATCAACACTGTGAAAGAAATTTAATAACTTCAATCACCACCTAGACATGAACACGTGCATGGTACTTGGACCTAAGCTGCAGCTTGTAGGCCAGCACAGTTAGCAGCCTCCCACCTTCAGGCTGGAGAGTTTGCACGACAACCATGTTCCCAACCTCCTATGGTCGCTATCCATCAATGCTGCCCTGTGGGAATGCTGTTCACTTTTTTCGCGTTTTGGTGGTACCTCCTGCCACGCGTCGATCTGTGCGAGCTGCAAGCTTGCTCCAGTACTCGTTGATCACCCCTGTGGGCAACCGAGATTCGGGCTCCCATGAATTATGTTCAGGTCCACAACCGGCCCAATGAACGAGGTACTTCCTAAGAACGCGCGACTGAAGAGTACGCTCTCGGTGCTGGAGTAGGCGAAGGACCTCGTATTGGCCATCGGTAGCAAGGACTGCTGGCGGTGGCTGAACGGTTTCGTCTGCCGTGTATGGAGCCAGCAGGCTCACATGAAACACGTTATGTATCTTCATACTTGGCGGAAGTAGCAATGGGTATGTCACTGGCCCGATGCGTGCCACAATGGGAAACGGCCCAATCCACTTCGGTAGAAGTTTTCTTGCCTCTGGCGACTTCAGCCAAAGGTTTCTAGTGCTAAGTAGCACTTTGTCAACGATGTCAAACGAGACCTCCCGGCGACCTTTGTGGGCATATGCCTTTTGTCGCTGCCGAGCTGCTTTAATGTGACCCTTCGCCTCCTGTAACAAGGAGTCGATGCGCTTGGCAAATGCTTGAGCAGAAGGAACCTGCCCTTCTGTACTCCAACTCTTCACTAATGAAGAGGGTACCACTGGATGCTGACCACTGTTGAACACGAACGGTGTGAACTGTGTGGACTCCTTCACCGAGTTGTTCACTGCAAACTCTGCCGGTGCTAGGAATTTGTCCCAATCATGCATGGCAGGGTCCATGTACATGCGGAGCATTTGCTCCGGAGTGTGATTCCTGCGCTCTGTTTGTCTGTCAGTTTGAGGGTGAAATGCTGTCAACATTTGCGACTCATTGCCGAAGTACTCGTGCATCTTTTGCCATAACGTACTAGCAAATGTTTGATCTCGATCGGAGATAATGCGCAACGGCAAGTCGTGGTACTTTACGACACCCACAAAGAAGAGACAAGTGGTCTCCTCTGCATTCACGTCAGTGGTTGTAGGAATGAAGTGTGTCATCTTCGTGAAAAGATCCACAACCACTAGTATTGCATCGTGGCCACGGGCCGTGTCCAGAAGACTAGTAATGAAGTCCATGCTGACGCACTCCCATGGAGTCCCAGGGTTTAGGGTTTAGGGTTTAGGGTTTAGGGTTTAGGGTTTAGGGTTTAGGGTTTAGGGTTTAGGGTTTAGGGTTTAGGGTTTAGGGTTTAGGGTTTAGGGTTTAGGGTTTAGGGGTTAGGGTTTAGGGTTTAGGGTTTATGGTTTAGGGTTTAGGGTTTAGGGTTTAGGGTTTAGGGTTTAGGGTTTAGGGTTGGTTTAGGGTTTAGGGTTTAGGGTTTAGGGTTTAGGGTTTAGGGTTTAGGGTTTAGGGTTTAGGGTTTAGGGTTTAGGGTTTAGGGTTTACAAAACCGTTGTAATGGATAATCTCTCATGGTGGTTGCCGCAAAGGTGCAGGGGGATCTGGTGATTGTACTTTTGCTGTTGCAATGGCCATAAAACACCCACCGACCTTGGTGGTTGCTTTAACTTCCACAGGCTGTCGGCTTAGTGGATCGGCCACATTGATGCGTCCTGGCCGATATTCCCATGTGAACGAGAATCGGCTCAGGTATTCGCTCCAACGCGCCTGTCGTCTTGAGAGGTTCGGTTGCGTTTGGAAAAACACCAATGGAGTATGGTCGGTCACAACCGTCACACCCCCTTCAGCACCCTCGAGGTAGCAACGCCACATCTTGAAAGTGTGTACTATCGGAAGGAGCTCTTGATCCCCAGTCGTGTACGGCATTTCCGCGGGATGAGCTTCCGACTCTCATACGCAACTGGGTGACCGTTCTGCATGAGGACGGCTCCGAGTCCTACTACCGACGCATCACATCAAACCTCCCACAGTTGCGATGGATCTGGAAGAGCTAGGATGGGCGTGGTGTATAAAAGCTCTTTGACTTTGAGAAAAGCGTTCTCACAATCGGATATCCATTCCCAACGCACGTCTTTTTGTGTGAGCCTGGTTAGCAGTGCTACCAGGGTCAAATACCCTTGCATAAACTGTCAAAAGTAGTTTGCAAGGCCAAGGAAAGACCGAATCTGCCCAACAATTATAGGGCGTGCGCAGTCCACAACGGCTTGGACCTTTCGTGGGCCGACACGGATGGTGTCCTTGCCAACGATGTGTCCAAGGTATTCGAGCGCATCTTGTGCAAACTTGCACTTGCTCACTTTTGCATAGTACTTCTGTTCCTGAAGGATTGCGAGAACTTTGCACAGATGTTCTATGTGGTCTTCCATTGATTTCGAGAAAACCAGGATGTTGTCAAGGTAAACCAAGACAAACTGTCCGAGTTGCTTGGTAAACGTTCGGTTCATTTCTTCTTGGAAGGTTGCCGGGGCATTTGTAAGCCCAAAGCATAACACTCGGAACTGATAGTGTCCCATGTCCGTTCGAAACGCGGTTTTGGGTACATCCTCTTCCGTGATGCGGATTTGATGGTACCCTTGGGACAAATCCAAGGTCGAAAACACTTTGGCGCCTTGGAGTTGGTCAAAAAGGTCCTCAATCCGCGGTAAGGGGAATCGATTTTTCACCGTTAGCTTGTTCAACGCCCGGTAATCCCCACACATGCATAAACTACCGTCCTTTTTGTTCACAAAAAGGATCGGCGCACCGTACGGCAAGCTACTGGGCTCGATCCACCCTTTTGCAAGATACTGTTTGATTTGGCGTTCGGCCTCTCGCCTTATTGCTGGACTAAGGCGATACATGGGTCTGAACGGAGGAGTCGCCTCTGGTTGCACCGGAATCATGTGGGCCATGTGTCTTTCTGGTGGAAGCCCAGCCGGTGGGTCTTGGAATACATCTGAGAACTCCGCCAATAGATGTTTTTATGTCTCTTGGCGTGTCTTCCTTCACGTCGTCCTCCACTTTCTATAGCCGAGCCAAGAAGTATCGACAACCTTGTCGAATACGTCTCTTGACCTGCATCGCAGACAAGCTGGCATGGAATTTGAGTCGAGTCGGTGACAAATTTGTACTCAGAATGAGCGTAAAGCGACGCTGCCCTTTCGGAGTATCAAGCGCCTTGATTCAAGCACATAAGAGCTTTGTTTTTGCGGAGTCAGGGATAGCCTAGCACCACATCAAACGGGTCAAGAAGGTTGAGTACCTTCAACGTGACACTCTGTGTGTAACCTTGAATACAAATTTTTGCCTTAGAAGTACCGGTCACGGGTACCGTACTGTTGTCACCGATTACAACTGCGCCACTCGATGGCTCGTACTTCAGGCCAACCTGTCGGGTAAAGCCAAGACTAACAAAAGAGTCATCTCCTCCAGTGTCAGCAAGTACGATCACGGGAGCACGAGCTAGGTGCCCTTTGAACTGCATCGTCATGTTGCCTCTACTCTTTGGAGTTAACAAGCTCGACGATGGCAAGCCGAGTTTGTGAAAAAAACGGAATCTGTACGACGGACGTTGTAACTCCTATGATTCACCCACTCAAGTCCACATCTTGTGGGCACGTGTGAATTCGGCTAGCACCTTCTAGTCTTTAAATTTGACCGGGTTGAAATCGTCGACTAAAGGTACCGCAAACGTGATTGAACTCATTGCTTTGAGGGTATTCGCTTCAATCAATGTATCACACAACTCTTGGACAGTGGTCGGTGCTGCCACCACTAAGCATGTACGATCATGCATTTCGTTCGGAGATGCAAGGTTTAGTGGGTAATGTCAGCTAGCAAGTGTAGAATGCGGTTCAATAAGAGGAGAGAAAACAACAGAGAAATTTGAACTCGTCAAAAGCTCAAATTGTTTAACATCCTCATCTGAAAACATGATTCCACACTCGTGATCCAGTTTTACCCGTGAGTGGATCCAACTAACGTCACTCAGCGGTGGGGAAAACCTGCCCCACGGCCTTGTCCGTTACCACAGCCGGGTCCATTTCCGCGACCGCGACCCTGTCCCCGGCCCTGTCCGCGGCCTCGTGCTGCACCATCCCCACAAGGTGGTCTTGCCACAGCTAACGCTGCGGCCTCTTGTCCACCACCAGCAGCATGAGGGCACTGAGCCCTAAAGTGGCCTGGCTGCATGCAGTTGTGGCAGAGTCCTTTGCGGAAGGATGTGTTGCGGCGCTCACGCGCCGCCTGCAGCTTGTCATTCTCGCGGCTGCGCTTGTTGTTGGGGCCCTTGTGTCCACCAGCCTTCTTTGCTGGATGGTGTACGGGCTACTTGCCCTTGGCTACGCCTCGCTGTCCAGCTGACCCACCTGCCCCTGCAGCATCCACGTGCATGCGCGTCCGGTCGTGCATCAGAGTAGTGCTTCGGGTTTGCCGAATACACTTTGTTCATATATTCGCGCAATGCCCTCGAGCTTATCCAAGCTTGGGTAGTGGCTGTCGTGGTGGTCTTGTCCTTCAGCTTCTCGCTGGCGAGACTATCACGCAAGTACTCCACCAGCATGCACTCGGGGTACTTGAAGGTCTGAGTCCCATCGCCCTCGGTGAAGCTTTCGGCTTCCTCCACGAGTGCGGTGAACTCACNAGCTAACGCTGCGGCCTCTTGTCCACCACCAGCAGCATGAGGGCACTGAGCCCTAAAGTGGCCTGGCTGCATGCAGTTGTGGCAGAGTCCTTTGCGGAAGGATGTGTTGCGGCGCTCACGCGCCGCCTGCAGCTTGTCATTCTCGCGGCTGCGCTTGTTGTTGGGGCCCTTGTGTCCACCAGCCTTCTTTGCTGGATGGTGTACGGGCTACTTGCCCTTGGCTACGCCTCGCTGTCCAGCTGACCCACCTGCCCCTGCAGCATCCACGTGCATGCGCGTCCGGTCGTGCATCAGAGTAGTGCTTCGGGTTTGCCGAATACACTTTGTTCATATACTCGCGCAATGCCCTCGAGCTTATCCAAGCTTGGGTAGTGGCTGTCGTGGTGGTCTTGTCCTTCAGCTTCTCGCTGGCGAGACTATCACGCAAGTACTCCACCAGCATGCACTCGGGGTACTTGAAGGTCTGAGTCCCATCGCCCTCGGTGAAGCTTTCGGCTTCCTCCTCGAGTGCGGTGAACTCACTAAAGTAGGATTCGAGCGAGCTACCCTGCTGCGTGAAGTCCTTGATCTTGTGGAAGGCGCACTGCGCCTCCTCACGTTGGGTGCACTTCTTGTGCATGATCGCGCAGAAGGCCTCCCACGGCATGGGCTGCCACTCGAGGTGCGGCTGCTGCGCAATCAACTCCTTGACCACATACTTAAAGAGTTTTTCTTCAAGCCGCGTCGTGGCAAGGTCGTCCCACTGGTTGAGTGGAGCCTTGTGGACACGTAGAACGTGCTCCATGCGATTAAGCCAGTCGGTCAGCTTCAAGCCCTTCCGGAAGATCTCCACACTGTGGAGGAAGGACGTGTTCATAACCGACCCCGAAGTCGTCGAGGTAGGCAAGTCGTCGTTGCCACCGGCGGTGGCATCTGGAGCTACGGCACGCTGCTCTTGTTGTTGCATCCGCACATGGGTCACGTTCTGCAACGTCTTAGCGAGGTCGTTGCATTGGTGGCTTGCCTCATGGACGGTCAGGCGCTGCAGCTGGCGATCACGGTCGAGGTCCGTGATGCTCTGCCTGACGTGGGCTAGCAGGTTGGCGAACGCGAACTTCAGCTTTGATGTCGTCAGAGCATCAGCGATATCCTCCAGTGCCTCGTGTTGTCCGTTTACTCTTACCCACAGCTGGAGGGTACGGTTCGCATACACGCCTCCAAGGAGTCCTACCTTTCGGAGGAGACTGTCGTCGGCAACGACGCTCGAGTGGGCGTTGCCCTGCCCCATTGCGGCCACATCATAGGAACGAGGGTCGCCCCCATTCCTCTAAGTGGTGCTGTATCTCCACCATCGGTGGTGATCTTGAGTCGGCCTGCGGCCTCAGCAGCAAACTCCGCGAGCCTATGACGGTCATCGCGAATTGCCTTCGCGGTGACGTAGTCCGGCTCATTCTCGCGGGAACTTCCCGTGTGACTGCTTTAAGCGCCCTTGCTGCTCTCGGCAGTCTTGCTGCCGTCGGCAGCTTTAAGCGATGCGGCGGGCGCCTTGCCCTTCTCGAGCAATCGGCTTGAGTTCATCGGATGACGATGGCGATGGTCACGATCCTCGTCGCCTACGCCATCATCGGCGTCGTGCTCTTCCTCGGGGTCCCCCTCCGGGAGATCCTCCTCCATCGCGTTATCCGTCGCGTGGGGGTCATCCACGTGCGCGTCGACGTGCTCGTCGAGCATCTTTTTGGCCTCCACACACTTCTCGGTATCGCCGAGGTTGGCGTCGGTTGCCTTCGGCGGTACAGTTGCCTTTGGCGGTACGGTTGCCTTTGGGTTGGCAACCGTGCTCGCGGCGGTCGCTCCCAAAATTTGGAGTCCGCCGAGAGCTCGTGGCGAGGCTGTCACCACTTTGTCCGTGTTGGTCTCGGAAGGTCCAGCACTTGCCATCTCGTCACCCGTGCAACTAACAGGTGAAGACCGTTGTAAGGATCAGCCCACAACGTTAAGGAGGAATCGCCTCCCACAAACCCCTTGCTCTCACGATCGGTGAGGAAATCATAAATTAATTTTCTATGTTCCTAGGCTGCCACGTTGGCACAAGGTCGTGGGTTTTGGATCTAGTCTTCCTAAGCTGTGACTCACGGCGATTGGTAAGGACTAGTACCTAGGCAAAGAGAAGATTACAAGACAAGGAAATGACAAGGGATGTGAGTGTCCCTCACAAAACAAGAAATAGGACTGCAAAGAGGAATTGTAAAAATCCTAACAAGTCTTTCACTCTTTGTTTTACTTCTTGTCTTCCTCTTGTCCTCTTGTCTTCTTTGGTCTTCTCTTCACGCTCTTTGACGCCTCTCGCGTTCTTGGGCGGCGTCTCCCTTGAGCTGACGGCGTTGGCAAGCCGCCAAAAAGCTTCAAGGTCTCACCCTCCTTCTTTTTAGGGTACTCTGAGGCCTTGAGAGTCCCTAAGCTTGGGAAGGGGTGCTGGCCTAATTTTTGGATGAAGGAGTTTTGAAGGAGCCTTGAAAATGGGGAGGATTTTGTGGTTTTTGTGGGTGGGAACTCCCAACCTGCCCCACAAAACTCCTCTTAGCCCTCTGGAAGTAAGGAGAGGCTCGAAGGAAGAGTCTCCACCAAGTAGAGCTCTTGTCAAGCTCTCTAACATACTTTACGGTGCTTCAATCCCTGAAGTGTAGATGCCAAAGTCCATTATGGCATTTATGCTGCTGCTTGCAGCTGCTGGCGGCATTTTGTATGTGTCGTAGCCGCCGTTTCCGTCGAACCCTTGGTCGCGAGGGTTGTCTGGCTCTGAGAACCTTTGTAACGGATCGAGTCTCCAGCCACTGCTCTGAATTCATCGTCAGAGTTCACATAATGGTGTTCTCAGTCCGCGTTAGGGGTTTATCCCCTCCGTAGGACTGAAGGGCAATCATCATAAATGACCCAGAACAGGGAGACTCGAATATTTGGAGTCTCCGGTGGCCCATTTCCGTTTTTAATCCTACCCCTGGTTTTGGGACCCAAACCGGGGGTTTTTACCTCGAACTCGTGTGTTCGCACAAGTTACTTCATTGATTTTATGTCCAAGTCCCTTGCAAACAAACTTCGATTCACGTTTTGCCATTATGGTGTGAAATCGTCGCGTGCGAGGCACGCTGGCAATTTCGTGCCAGTTCTCTCGTCCTCACCCCCGCTCCCCCTATCCCTCGTCCTCGCTTGCTCGTTTGCAAGGAGGGCGAGGGCGGGCAAGGGCACGAGGCCACGAGGCTTCGCCCTCGAGGCCCTCGTGGCCCCTCAGCTGCCGATCGGGCTGAGGCTGCGATCGGCGGCTGGCGGCTGGCGGCTGGCCGGCCGGTCGCTTGGCTGGCCGCCGGCCGTCTAGCCGGCTGGCAGCGAGCTGGCCGGCGGCCAGTGAAATGCTGGCTGCTGGCCAGCCCTCGCTGACGAGAGGGGTGGTGCGCAACCACCCCTCGCTTCAGCGAGGAGGGAGGGCCGAACCGGCCCTCCCGCTACAGTTTGCTTCTTTGGAAAAATGATTTGCAAAAGGCGTTTTTGCTCCATCGTGATAGAGCGATGAGCCTTTTTTTTTCCAACAAGCAAACCCCCTTTCGTAAATGTAGGGTTTTATTTTTGCGCAGGCTCCGCTCGCGCAAATGTAGAAAACCCAAAATTCGCAAATGGGGGTTTGCCAGTTGAACAAAGAAAGGAAAAATAGCTAGTCGCTCTATCGCAATTCTCGTGAGCAGGGGGGGCGACGTGAGGGGGCTAACACATCACCCCCGTCGCTTTGCTAGATCTGCAACTTCAGACACCCATCGGGCATGGCCATGAAAAGGGATATGATAGTATCTTCTTTCAACTTGCTGGATATGGCGTAGTTAAGATTCATGTTATGCATATCTCAAGCTTATGTTGATGCTTGCGTGGATAAACCAGCCATATCGCCGATTAGGAGTACCACAGTACACGGTATACCCTTGCTTGAACGTCACATTCTACCACAGAACAAAATGAGTACCATGGTACTCAATGGATAATTATTAAATCTAATTGACAAGATCCATACGAGCTTGTGAGAGGATTGCGTCTTTCTATTTGAAAAAACATGGCACCTGAGAGAAAACGTAAATTTCTTGTTAACAATCATCTTTGGAAAGCTAGTACATAGAATACAAATCAACACATTTGGAAAAAGATACCCTGTCATAAAACATGTAGACGTGAAACAAAAAATCAAATAGATGAATGCTCAAACCCCATCCAAACGTGATAAACTTAAAATATGACGTAGGTTCTTGCACGCACACCCCATGCGCCCCACCTTTGACCTCCGACTTCGACTTGAACCTCGTTGTGATGCTGACTCGCGGATGATGAAACAATCTTGGACATTTTGAAAGAAATACCCCTGAGTAGAGGGTCTTAACATGAGGGGTCAATCTTGTTCTTTCAAAGGGCATGGAAACATGATTATGTACTCAGAATAGACATTTTAAAAGCAGAAGTGTTTCGCTCCATGTGTGTGACCCTGCCAAAGTTGCATTCGTCTACCCACAGCACAGGATACTCGATGGCCCAACCAGTAATGTGGTATCGGCATACTTGCATTTCAATTTTTGTCTAGAAAACAATACGACGGTAGAATACTACGATGTGATCGAAGGGTACCTCGACACGTAAGTACCCATACCGTACCGAAACTGCAAAAGATATATTGTAGTGCGATACAGGCGGTGCCGTGGTACAAAATCGCTGTATAGCGTGGTACCGGTAATACCGTTATCAACCCTTGTATGATTTATGTAACAAACTCAACAGGAACCTTGGTCAAGCTTCCCCTCCAGTCAAGTGAGTTGCTTGGCTTGACTACCAAAACAGTTCATTCTAGCTAGGAAATGTTGAAAGAAAGAAAAAAATCTCATAGATTAATGCAGGAAACTACAGTAGCATTCTTAAATGATGGTGAAATCCTAAAATTGTATTTTATGTGAAGCATTCTTCGAGTAAGCCCACATTTGCCTTCTCTCCTCATAAGCCTTCGTAACTATCGAACATTCCAAGAAAACACAATCATGAATGTACATTCTTTCCTAGAAAAAGGGATGTTTTCATACATCCATTGCTAACACAAACTAACATTAAAATAACAAGGTTGACGTTTGCAATGCATAGGAAGTCATTCTACTCCTTTGCATTTCATCAGAATTTAACTTGGTTCTTTTATCATTGTGAAATTTAGTTCACGTAATGGAAGTATTCTCTTAAAGTCCATTTCGATGGTCGAAGTAACATGTCCTCTCTCTAGCTATAGCACTGAGGTCAACGTTGGAATGTGCTAAATGGCATGCACAGCTCACTTGAGGGGGTTTCTCCTTTGCGTCACTCTAGGGACAATTGTCATCAACAATTCGTGTACGGAGACTTGAATTTTTCAAGTCTTCAAAGAACCATTTATGTTTCTACCTTGCCCCCTCGTTGTAGGTTCAAAACAAGGGGAAAACTACCAGGAAATCATGAGTTTGGACTAGTTTTTTTGGGCTCGATACTTGTCTTTTTTTGTAGACAAACTCGGGTTTTGTTTTTTTACGCCTCGGCATGAAATCGTTGCAACCAAGGCACAATCGGATCTTTTGCATCGACAATTTGCCTTTTACTCGTGCCTGTGTCACTCGCGCGTATCCCTCATCCTCGCTTGCACTTGCTGGCGAGGAGGGAAAGCAAGGGCAAGGGCACGAGGCCACGTGCCTCCCCCTCGAGGCCCTTGTGGCCTCTCAGCCACTGATCGAGCCAGTATCTTGATCGTCGACTCGTGGCTCGCAGTTGGGTGGCCGGCCGGTCACGTGATCAGTGAGTGGTCATCCAACCTGTGAGAGTGTGTGCTCTATGAATATTAAGTGTTGGCGTTTAGGAATGCTGTCCTGGCACGCCCTGAACTGCCTAAGTGTCCACGGCTGCTTAGTGCAAAGAGACTTCCAAGGGAGGTGTGTGCTTTGGGTCGCCACAACACCAAGGGAGCAGAATTCTTACAGAATACAGATTGCGGATACTGAGAAAGGCTGGGAATCATCAATAGTTAGTAGTTTTGGTAAGATTACATCAGATTCTTATAGCCTGTGATATAAGATTTCCAACGCATCCAAGCACGCCCAAAACGGAGCAGTAGAGCCCCTGCTACGGCCGTTAGAGTAACCCATGGTGGAGCCGAGCCGCCCACCATACCCAATAACGGGAGTGACGGGAGGCGCTTCGACGGTGGCCCGTCGAAGCGCCCTTCCTGTCATCCCAACATGGGGGGAGGCTCGCCCTGGTCCAGAAGACCATCCACATCCCTTTTGTTCATGGCCCATGTGCCCTTGGAGCTCATTGAAGTCGAACTCGGATCACTGGGGTGGAATTAATCCATCACGAATGACGGAACCCAGATTCCACCCACCTACCACCCGAACTTCGGATGGGGCTAACTTTCTGAATTCTCAACCAAATCGAGCAACTGAAAGCTTGAAACTGCATGGCAAAATGCAAGGATTACAAATCTGCAATTAGATCAGACATCCAACTACTCTCTAGTGGTCGAACCAGGAAAACGGCAAACGCCATCCATGGCAGGGGCACTTTTAACACTCCCCCGTGCACCTTCCATGCCGGATGCCTCATGCTCACTCTCACTCGTCCGCGTCTGCGCCTTCAAGCCCTTCACAGCTTGTCAACCCAAGCCTTGCAAGGCTGATGACATGCCGATCCTTGGGCTACGCCTTGGTCAAGCAATCCGCGAGCATGTGCTTCGTGCTGCAATGTTGTAGCACAACCTGACCCTTCTCCACCATGTCGAGCGTGTAGTGGTAGCGCACGTCGATGTGCTTCTTCCTCCTGTGGTGTGTCAGGTTGTTGGTCAGCAAGATGGAGCTGGTGTTGTTCTTGAACCACCGTAGGCTCCTGCTGCGGCACGTCCAGCTCCCCCAGCAATCTGCGGAGGCATACCGCTTCCTTGACCGCCTCGGCCAGAGCGATGTACTCCGCCTCCACTGTGGAGGTGGCAACACAGTCCTGCTTCCTGCTGCACCACGAGACCGCTGCACCTGCGAGGAAGAACACATGGCCAGAAGTAGACTTCCTCTTGTCCACATCGCCGGCGTAGTCCGCGTCCGTGTAGCAGACCAGCCGCAAAAGGTCGGACCTCCCCTTTCCGTCGTATTTTAGGCACGCATGCCGCGTTGCCTGCAAGTACCGGAGGATGCGCTTCGCTGCCTGCCAGTGTAGTGGCCCAGGGTTGGCTACATACCTGCTCACCTGGCCCACCGCGTAGGCCAAGTTCGGCCGAGTCGCCACCATGGCATACATGAGGTTGCCCACCACAGATTGGTAGGGCACCTCCGCTATGTCCTCCTTCTTCTCTTTAGCTTGCGGCGCCATCGCCGCACTCAGTTCACAGCTTGTGGAGAACGGACTACCCACTGGTTTGCAGTCCTCCATGCTGTACCTCTTCAGCACCTCGGCCACGTATTTGGCCTGCCCCAACTCAAGCGTGCGCGCTCTCCGGTTCCGCGTGATGCTCACCCCGAGGTAGTACTCCAGATCCTCCATGTCCGTCATCTTAAATCTGCTGCTCAACTGCTCCTTGAGCTGCTGCAAATCAGGTCGTCCACATAGAGTGCGACAATCTGATGGAGTCCCTTGCTGCGCCGCACATACATGCTGTGGTTTGACTCACAGCGCATGAAGCCTAGCTCCGCCATGTTGCCGTCCATCTGTTGGTACCAGCACCTTGGCGCCTGTTTAAGCCCGTACAAGGCCTTCCGCAGCTTGCGCACCTTGCCCTCCGGTGCATCCACCCCCTCCGGCACCTCAAGGTAGATTTCCTTGTCGATGATGCCATTCAGGATTGTCATCTTGACATCCATTTGGTGGATCTCCATGTCCTTTGCGGCTGCCACCGCGAGGATTGTCCGGATGCTTGTGAACTTGGCGACGGGCACGAACGTCTCATTATAGTGTTCGCCTTTCCGCTGCGCGTACCCCTTCACCACTAGCCGCGCCTTATACTTCTCCACCTTGCTGTCCTTGGTGAGCTTCACCTTGAACACCCACTTGGAGCTGATCACCTTTGCCCCCTCAGGCCGATCCACAATCTCCCAAGTGCCGTTCTCAGCAAGGGATGCAAGTTCAGATTTTATTGCTTNTGTCCACATCGCCGGCGTAGTCCGCGTCCGTGTAGCAGACCAGCCGCAAAAGGTCGGACCTCCCCTTTCCGTCGTATTTTAGGCACGCATGCCGCGTTGCCTGCAAGTACCGGAGGATGCGCTTCGCTGCCTGCCAGTGTAGTGGCCCAGGGTTGGCTACATACCTGCTCACCTGGCCCACCGTGTAGGCCAAGTTTGGCCGAGTCGCCACCATGGCATACATGAGGTTGCCCACCACAGATTGGTAGGGCACCTCCGCTATGTCCTCCTTCTTCTCTTTAGCTTGCGGCGCCATCGCCGCACTCAGTTCACAGCTTGTGGAGAACGGACTACCCACTGGTTTGCAGTCCTCCATGCTGTACCTCTTCAGCACCTCGGCCACGTATTTGGCCTGCCCCAACTCAAGCGTGCGCGCTCTCCGGTTCCGCGTGATGCTCACCCCGAGGTAGTACTCCAGATCCTCCATGTCCGTCATCTTAAATCTGCTGCTCAACTGCTCCTTGAGCTGCTGCAAATCAGGTCGTCCACATAGAGTGCGACAATCTGATGGAGTCCCTTGCTGCGCCGCACATACATGCTGTGGTTTGACTCACAGCGCATGAAGCCTAGCTCCGCCATGTTGCCGTCCATCTGTTGGTACCAGCACCTTGGCGCCTGTTTAAGCCCGTACAAGGCCTTCCGCAGCTTGCGCACCTTGCCCTCCGGTGCATCCACCCCCTCCGGCACCTCAAGGTAGATTTCCTTGTCGATGATGCCATTCAGGATTGTCATCTTGACATCCATTTGGTGGATCTCCATGTCCTTTGCGNACCGCGAGGATTGTCCGGATGCTTGTGAACTTGGCGACGGGCACGAACGTCTCATTATAGTGTTCGCCTTTCCGCTGCGCGTACCCCTTCACCACTAGCCGCGCCTTATACTTCTCCACCTTGCTGTCCTTGGTGAGCTTCACCTTGAACACCCACTTGGAGCTGATCACCTTTGCCCCCTCAGGCCGATCCACAATCTCCCAAGTGCCGTTCTCAGCAAGGGATGCAAGTTCAGATTTTATTGCTTCGCCCCATTGCTGCATGTCAGGCCGTGCAAGCGCCTCTTGCACAGTTGTCGGCTCCTTTACGGCTGCCATCATGCACCGCGCCATGCCGACCCAGCAGCCCGTGCTTGCGTCATACCGCTTTGCCGCATTCTGCCGCCTCCGACTGCGACGCGACGACCTTGGTGACGTTGGCTGCTGGTCTTGCTGTTGATCTACTGCAACGTTGTCCTCGGCCGCAGGCTCCCCCGCGTCGGCTACTGCGTCCCGCGCTCCAGCGGCACCTGCACATGCTGCATTTCCCTGCTGCACTCCAGTACCGTCATCCTCAAAAGACCCGTCATCAACCTCTGCAGCCCCCGGCTCTTCCTCACGCTCAAGGAGTTGGAACCACTCCCCCTGCTTTGGAGAGTGTGCTACGTCGATGTTGTTGCTGCTGTAGTAGATCTTCTGCCCATCAAACGTGACTTCCCAGCTGGTGATGACGTCCTACGTCTGTGGATCGAAGAGGCAGTATGCCTTGAGCGCGCTCTCGTATCCGACGAACGCGTACACCTTTGCACGCGGATCCAGTTTGGAGTCTTTTCTTTGCGCGGCCTGCACCAACGCGTGCGCCTTGCACCCGAAAACCTTCAAGTGCGCCATGCTTGGTTTGCGCTCGCTCCAAGCCTCCTGCGGCGTCTTCCAGCCGCCCTTCCCGTTCAGCACTGCCGTTGGGGTGAGGTTGGTGATGTAGCATGCCGTACTCACTGCCTCGGCCCACAGGCTCCGTGGAAGCTTTGCATCCACGAGCATTGTCCGCGCCATCGTGAGAAGCGTCTGGTTCATACGCTCTGCTACGCCATTAGATTGTGGCGTGTACGGAGTGGTCGGCTGCCAATTAATGCCCTACTCCTTCAGCCACCCTCCGCAGCCCACATACTCCCCGCCATTGTCACTGCGTAGAGCTCTGACCTTACGGCCAGTCTGCCTCTCCACCGCTGCGACATCGCTCTTTCGCTTCATGAAGTAGACGTAGAGTTTTTTGCTGCAATCGTCGATGAAGGTGACGAAGTACCGCGCGCCCCCAATGGACAGCGTCTTGATCGGTCCACACACATCACTGTGCACGACCTCGAGCAGGTTCTTGGCCCGCCGTTGTGCGTCTTTGAACGGCTTACGCTTCGCCTTGCCCATGATGTAAGGCTCGCACTTGTGCTCAGCGGATTCTGCTGCTGCATCTGCTGCCCCGGTGATGTTGAGGCCGCGAACCATCTTGCGCTTCCCCATCTCCTGCACGACTGCGGGCGACGAGTGCCCCAGTCGTCGATGCCACAGCTGCAGGTCTGCTCCTCCGCCTTTTGCGAGGTTGACGGCGCATGCTTGCGAATCTGCTGCGTTTGCTGCCGAGGGGATGACCTTTGTCTCAACAATGTAGAGACCTCCCTCGCGCTTTGCTTCGAGCACAACCTCGCCGCGGCCGTCCATCCGCACGACTGCACCTTTCTTGCGGAAGAGTACTTCATAACCCTTGTCTGTCAAGCGGCTCACACTCAAAATGTCAGCCAGGCCGGGGACATGTTGCACATTTTGGATAACACGTCTCACCTTTTTACCACAAACCACCACCTCAACATCCACATCACCTTGGCCCGTCGCAAGTTCGACCTTGTCGTTGGCGGTCACCATGGACTTGGCAGACTTGGTGTAGTTGATGAAGTCCACCTTCTCGACTTGGGTATGCTCCTCCGTACCTGAGTCGAGGCACCTCTGGTTGGTACCCTTACGGTCGTGGTTCTTCGTGCCATTGAGGAGCGCCTTCTTGCCTTTGGCGCCTTTGCTTCCGGCCTACGCCTCCTCCGGACACTCCTTGGCCCAATGGCCCTCCTTGCCACAGTTGTGGCATGCGCCCCTCTTGGCGCCCTTCTTGCCGCCGCCCTTACCACCGCCTTGCTTGCCGCTGCTGCTGCCACCTTGCGTTTTGGTGACCAGGGCAGTTGAGGATGATGAGGTATCGCCACCGCTTCGACGGTGCACCTCGTTGCGGATGTACTCGACGACTGCGCCATAAGTGAGTTCATTCTCCTCCTAACCTCCCAGCACGGTGATGAGAGGACCCCAACTGTCGGGTAGAGCTATGAGGAGTGCCATCGCCTGCATCTTCGTGTAAATCTTCCACCCCACATCATTGCATTGTGAGGCCAGAGACTCGATTTGTTGCATGGCAGAAATGACGTCCTCACCCTCCTCGATCCTCACCGTCAAGAGTCGCTTCATTGCGGAGATCGTGTTCGCCAAGGATGTTGATTGGTGAATGGAGCAGAGCTTCTTCCACTTGTCAGCTGCCAGGTCGCAGCCTTGGATGTAGTCCCACTGGGATTCATGCAGCACCGACAATAGGAGCATCAGCGCCTCCGCGTTCTTCTTCGCAAAGGCCGTCTTCTCCTCGTCCATTGCACTTGCATCTTGAACCACCGTGCCCTTCATGAGCTCCAGCAGTCCCTTGTGCGCGAGGTAAATCTCAAAATGCCATCGCCACAGTTCAAAGCCTGGGCCACCCATTTCCTTTTGGATGGGCGAGGACTCTGTCTTCTGCGCCATGTTGAACTTCTGCAATGGGCACTCTCAAAGTGCGACGGCGATGTCGCCTGAAGCGACACTCCCGTGCGTTGCGGAAGCCATGAACGTCTTGGTAGGCAGGTCAGGGCTGTGGGCCCAGAAACCTTTGTCAGGAATGCTGTCCTGGTGCGCCCTGAACTGCCTAAGTTTCCACGGCTGCTTAGTGCAAAGAGACGTCCAAGGGAGGTGTGTGCTTTGGGTCGCCACAACACCAAGGGAGCAGAATTCTGGCAGAATACAGATTGCAGAAACTGAGAAAGGCTGGGAATCATCAATAGTTAGAAGTTTTGGTGATATTACATCATATTCTTATAGCTTGTGATCTAAGGTTTCCAACGCATCCAAGCACGCCCAAAACGGAGCAGTAGAGCCCCTGCTACGGCCGTTAGAGTAACCCATGGTGGAGCCGAGCCACCTACCATACCCACGAACGGGAGTGACGGGAGGCGCTTCGACGGTGGCCTGTCGAAGCGCCCTTCCTGTCATCCTAACGTGGGGGGAGGCTCGGCCTGGTCCAGAAGACCATCCACATCCCTTTTGTTCATGGCGCATGTGCCCTTGGAGCTCATTGAAGTCGAACTCGGATCACTGGTGGTGGGAATTAATCCGTCACGAATGACGGAACACAGATTCCACCCACCTACCACCCGAACTTCGGATGGGGCTAACTTTATGAATTCTCAACCAAATCGAGCAACTGAAAGCTCGAAACTGTATGGCAAAATACAAGGAGTCCAAATATGCAATCATATGAGACATCCAACTACTCTCTTGTGATCGAACCAGGAAAATGGCAAACGGCATCCATGGCAGGGGCACTTTTAACATTGGCTTTTGGAGAGCACAGTTGCAGCTGAAAGAGAGACTTCGAGAAGTCTGGGAGCCAGAACTGGAAATCATAAGGGATGAAAACTTATCACAGGTTCATCACACTGAATTGAGTACAATGTGTTGATGCTGTTTGGCCGGCTAGTCCTGGCCCTTGCCTAGTGCTCTCCTTGCTTGCCACACCAAGCTACTTGCACCTGTACCGGAAACCGTACTTTCACCTAATGCTTATTGCGAGAAGTGCATGACCGTCGATTGTCTACATTGCCGATCTGTCTTGAATCACGGTGGTGGGTGCGGTCATACTTTTGTGCACGCCACTGGTGGTACTTCTAAGATCATATGGTCGCAGTCACCAGTTTCACCTTCACAGCTGACCGCGTTTGTGGTTAGGAGCTCCCCTCTAGGGTAGCCCCTAAGTGGATAGCTTGCTACACAAGCTATGCAATGAGAGGTGAAATTCACCTTCACTTGGCATGTACGGAATACCACACGCAGGTACCAACGACACACGCCCCTGGGGTGTGGAGCACGTTTGCTCGCTCGCTTGCTCCTCCTCCTCCACGCATCGTCGCAGTCAAGCGAAGTCGATCTTACCTGCAAGCCGAACTTTACAAATTGGAAAAAAACTCTGAATGCCCCAAGAATTTGTAGGAAGTATGCCAGAAAATGACACAATGCGCTCTGGGTGCAAATCAAGACCATGACCTTGTTGCGGAAAAATGACACAATGCGCTCTGCCTTGGTGATGAGGTTTGAACCCCACTCAGTTTTTGCCACATCTTTCAGCACAAGATCGAGGGAGTGGGAAACACTGTGACTGAAAAAAACAGTAGGGTACTTCTTCCGGAGCTCAATATAGGCCTTCTTGTTTGTAGATGCGTTGTCGGTGATGACCATGACAACCTTGTCAGCGCCGACCTCGAAGATGGCGTGGTTGATGACTGCTACAACATGGTTGGCGTCCATGACGACGTCACTTGCATCTCTGGAAAAGAGGTGAGCGGTGCCCTCTGCATTTGAGGACATGGCAGTAGATTGGTTGGATCTTGACATCCGTCCACTCATCAACGCCAAGGGTTACTCTAAAGATCTTCGAGCCACTTCAGAGCGGAGCCTGAAGCTCTTCTAGCTCAGCATCAAGTGCTGAAAGCAGCTCTGAGGTCATCCGGGTCCTTGCTAGGCTGCCCAAATTTTGGTGTTGTCCGTTGCGTGTCCTCCACAATCTCGTAGACTTCTTCATCTCTGTAGAATGAGATGGGGAAGGCATTTTTTTCCATGATTTTCATGATCATCCGCTAGCATTGGCTGTTGGCAGCGTTTGCTAGGTGCTCTAGCATGAGCGATTGATGAGTGGTGTTGAGCGATGCTGCTGAAGCCAGGGTGCTGCTACAATGGGACTTGGGGATGGATGCTGGAGTGGAAACCATGGCTGCTACACTGTTGGCAACACCAGCAGCTGCGGGAAGCTCCTGCGGCTTTCGCTGTGCGACAGGCTTCATCTAGTCAAGTGTGTTGGAACTCGTGCCCCATGGTTCACCTTGGCCATTGTAAAGCTTCTCATCAAATGGCTGAAGGGAGGCTGGGGGAGGGGGCAGGGGGGGAGGCCAAGAAGCGCCCGGGAAGCTGGAGGAGCCACCTTACACTTAGTGATGATGTGCACTGCAGCCCCAAAGTGACCGCGCATACGGTCGGACCCGCCTGATGCCACCTTTTCCGCATGGCCCACACTGCCATCCGGGGTAGCCTTCTTGAGCCGGTACAGGCTTGAAAACCTTGCTAAGGGCCCGGATGAGGAAATGGCCAGTCAAAACAGGTGGTCTGGCCAGCGTAGATGGCTGAGAATTGGTGGTACACTGACTGGCCCCGTCAGCCATGTTAGCAATGATTGAAAAATGACAACAAGTGCATGGCCTTGGTTACCTAGATCCCCCCTCCACCTGACCTGATAGGCGGGTCCCTAGCAGCCTCGTCCAGGCTTGCTATATGTCATGCCCTTCCTATGCAGATGAAAACGTTTTTTGTGCCCTCCTGTAGGTCAGCATTAGCCGCAAAATGTCACAGGAGTACGCTGCATTTTCACCACACAGTCAACATGCTTCAGACATGCATTATCCATGTAGAAAGTGCATGAATGATAACTGGTTTGATGCTGACCAACCAGCTGTCTACGATAGCCAATCCTGCTCGGGAAATCTCACCCTGGCGAGCCAGCAAGGCTCGATAGACCTGCTGAGAGGCAATTTTGTGGTCGTGGTGGTTGATCACGACCTCCTACACAAAAGTCCCAGCCCTGGTCCAAGGGGCCCTGAATCAAAATAGGTGAAAAGAAGGGCTTGGCGTGATAGAGGGGGGTCAATTCAAGTCGACGTCGACGTCGACGTTGAATTTGATCGACTTAGCGACCTCGACTTGATCCCCTAAAGTCAGAAGTTGAAGTCAACATGGACATTCACCCCCGCCTGGTGGAGGCGTGACGACCCGGCGTGCCTCAGATACTCATGGAGAACAGTGTTGGTATCCCTGGCATTGAAATTGGCCTCTGGCTCCCAAGAATTGTGTTCCGCTGGGCATCCCTTCCATCGCATGAGGAACTTGTTCCGATGTCCACTCTGTCGGTCCGCTAGAATCTTTTCCACCTCAAATTCCTCACTTCCTTTGACTTTGAGAGTAGGAGATGGAGCTGTCTCGTGACCCTAGAAGAAGGTATTAGGAACGTGATAGGCACAAAGCAAGGAGATTTGGAACACTGGATCAATGGTATAGAGAGTTGGTAGCTCCTGACTGTAAGAAATGGCCGACTACTTCTCTAGAATGCACAGCAGACCCACCCATCGCAGCTTTAGCTTAGGACCCGCAACTCCCATTAGTTGCAGGTTTTCAGAGTTCAGCATCACTTGATCATCCACTTGGAACTCCTCTAGAGTCTGGTGCTTATCCAATTTCCTCTTTTGTTACTTCTGCAACTTTAACAACCGTTTATCGTACCACGTCCCATGCGTTGGAAAACCCATAGGCAATTTGTTGTGCAGCTAGAATGGATGTTGCTGTCGCAAGGGCGACTAGGCACTTTGGCTGGTGGCCATACACAACCTCAAATAGCGACCTCTATGTTGAAGCTGACACTACATAGTTGTAGGCAAACTGCCTTTCTGAGATTCTCCTCCCAACCTTCTCCATCCGGTGGGACTATGCTCTACAGGAGCTGTTAAAAAATGTGGTTTGTGTGCTCTATCTGTCCATCGCTCTGTGGGTGGTATATTGTGGTTAGGTGAACCATTGAGTTTAGCTGCCCTATGATATCTCTCCAAAAACACAAAGTGAAGCATGGATCATGATATAAGACAACCGATTATGGTACTCCATGTAGCTTGATGACATGATTAAGGAGGACTTCAACCGTTCTAGTAGCTGCGATGCTCTCACGAAATGCATTGAAATGTGCCATCTTGGAGAAGCCTTGGCACGCAAATACTGGTGGTTAATGGTACCCCGAGCGTAAGTGAATGTTGATGAAACACTGCGCTACCCTCAACTTGTCAAACAGCTCCTCAACCCTCGGTAGCGGGTACCCATTTTTTTATTGTTAGGTTCTTTAGTGTGCAATAAGCCACACACATCCGCAGCTCCAATGTTATCACAAAGAGGAATGGTGCAGCATAATCTGACAAGGACGGTCTGGTGTATCCTTTGGGGTCCCATCGGGATGGAACGGGGTTCTACGGCCGCGGTAATAGGGTCAACGTGGAACCCTGGGTCAACACTGACGGGTCGTCACTGACGGGTCAAGGATCCACTTTATCGCTTGCCAACACATCAGTCCGAGGTCAGCAACATAGCGACTCACTTGGCCCTTCGCAAAGGCCAGGTCGGGTCGCGTTGCCACCATGAGGTGCATGATGCTCCCCACTTTGGGCTGGTACGGCACATCTGTTATCTCCTCCTTCTCCTCATCTGTGTTCGGCCCAATTCTTGAGCTCAGCTCATATGTGGTGGTGATGGTTGTGCCGATGAGGAGTCGGCCACCTTGCGTTGCACGCTAGGCAACGGGAGGCACTCCGACAGTGACCAGTCGGAGCGCCTTTCATCATCCAGAATTCAAGGATAAGTTCACCCTTGTCAAAGAGAATCCTCTGGTTGCTTCCCTTATGGCCCTGGTGCACTTTCAGCTCATTGGAGACGAACTCGGATCACTGGCAGTGGATTATCCCGCCACCCATGGCGGGTACCAGAATCCATCTGCCCAGCACCCGAATTTTGGCCTAGGCTAATGTTTTGAATACGCCCTCAAATCGAGAAATTCAAAGCTCAAACTTGCATGAAAATTTCCAGGGAATCCATATCTAAAATAAGATCATGTGTTTGACCACATCGCATTGGTCAAACCAGGGAGTACGACCAACAACACTTATGGCAAGGGACACACCATATCAACAATCCCCCCCAATGCACCGCAGCCTTGATTCCCTGTTCTTGGAACCCGTAGCATTTCAAATCTCAGAGCACAGACCGAGATCCATCCAACTCTTGTTTTGCCTGCCTGTGGGATGTGCCTTGGTCATGGAGTCGGTGAGCATGCGCTTAGTGCCACAGTGCACGATAGTCGCAGCTCCCTTTGCCACGAAGTCTTGCGCGTAGTGATGCTGAATCTTGATGTGCTTGGTCCTCCGGTGTAGCACATAGTTCTGGGTGAGGCTGTTGGTACTCATGTTGTCCACATTGAGTACTGTCAGCTTCCTTTGTGACACCCCGATTGTCTTTGGCAACCGTCGCAGCCACACCGCCTCCTTTGCGGCTTCCGTGAGCTTGATGTACTCCACGTCGGTGCTTGACAGTGCCACACAGTCCTGCTTCCTTCTTACCTATGAAACTGCTGTACCACCAAGCACAAACACGTACCTTGACGTTGATTTTCTGTCATCCATATCACTAGCCCAGCCGGCATAGGAGTAGCCGACCAAATCAAGGGAGTGGTCACACCCTCCCTGTCCAAAAATGAGCCGCATCTGTTTTGTCACCTTGAGATAGCAATTGATCCGGTTTATCGCTTGCCAATGCAACGGCCCAGGATCAGCAACACAGTGGCTCATATGGCCCTCTACATAGGCCAGGTCGGGTCGCGTCACCACCATGGCATACATGATGCTCCCCACTGCGGACTGGTATGGCATACTTGCCATCTCCTCCTTCTCCTCATCCGTGCTCGGCCCTATTCTCGAGCTTAGCTCACATGTGGTAGTCATGGGTGTACCGATGGGGTTGCAGTCCTCCATGTTGTAGCGGCGGAGCACCTCTTGCACATACGTTTCCTGCATGCCTTGCAATCCCTCTTGATGGCGATGTCGAGGTAGTACTTGAGCTCACCCATACTTTGTCATTTTGAACTGACCGCCTAGCTTTCGCTTCAGGTTCACCAACTCCTCCATGCCCGATGGTACGATGATGAGATCATGTACAAAATCTGGTGCAACCCCAGGTACTTCCGCACATACACGCAGTGATCTGCCTCGCAACACTTGAAGCCAAGCTCAGCCATGAAACCGTCCATTTTCAAGTACCACATGAGTGGCGCTTGCTTCAGTCCGTAGATCCCCTTGCAAAGCTAGCACATCTTCCCCGGCGGCACATCCACCCCTTCCGGCACCTCCATGTAGACCTCTTTGTCTAGGTCACCATTGAGGATTGTGGTTTTTGTATCCTCGATCCACTGTAGGATCTCCACGATGTTGTCGCCTTCGTCGGCTCGGAGGGTGACAAGCCTCTTAAAGACAAGGAGCGGGTTAGCAAGGTTTTTGGACTGGTAGATGGAACAGATTCTCTTCCAAACTTCTACAACCTCCGTGCGTCCTTGAATGAGTGTGTGCTAGCTCAGAGCTAGCTCTAACACCAACAAGGCAAGCGGTTTCTTGTTGTGCTTCTTGTACGTTTCTACTTCCTCCGACGTTGAGGTATCCGGAGGAGTTGTTTCTTCACCCTTGACCTGCTCGAGAAATCCCTTATCATTGAGGTAGACCTCAAACTGCCACCTCTACAAGGGAAAGCCATTCCTATCAAACTTTGTGACAGTTGTAATGCTCTCCTGCTCGGTCCTTGTCATGGCACGCGGTGGTAGCGTGAACGGTTTAGACCTAGGTTTCTTCTGGGCATGTCGGTGCATAACCCTTTTGTTGGAACTAGTGGGTGTAGAGGCACCCTCACACATGCGTAGCTTTCACTGGTTCACACTACCAATGCTTGGAGCAGCCCATGGACACCAATGGTGAAGAGGTTGGAGCACAGGGATCAGGGATGTGAGTCGATCGAACATGTTGCATTCAGTAGAATTGAATCAAAAAACGTTTTGTTTCCATAACATAGTGAAGTTACATCTCCTTCTTATAGCTTGTGATTGAAGCTTTCCAACACATCCAAGCATGTCCAAACCGGAGAAATAGAGCCCCTGCTATGGCCATGGAACCCTTGGTGGATCCGTCCACTTTTGGAGCGTACTTCGTTACGTGTCCCTGGGTGAGGATCTCGGTGACTCGTTGGAGCGCATTTCCTTACCCAGACCCGTCGGAGCACCTCGGGACCCTGGGTCCCGGGATGACTGCATCACTGTGGTCGCGGAAGAGCGGTCCATAGGGATGCCCGCACGATGTGGGGTGGCCGAGTGTTTTCACGTTCGGTGGTCTGGCGAGGTTTAGGCTGACTTGTCACATGTCAGCAACCACCGCGGTCAGCGCTGACCACCTTGGGACCAAAAGTAGACATGGAGAGTTCAAACCCCGAGGCCAAATATCTGAGATTACATACTCACCATGCTTGCGCACACACCATACACGTAATTTATGTTGTACCCTGCCGGCATGCAAGTTGAGGAGAGGTTCATTAACCAATGATGTTGCACCATATCAATGTGTGGCAAATTTTGTGTACACAGGTGGACTTTTACTGTTGTAGGTGTTGAAAAATTTCCCCTCTTCATGCCCAAGTGCGGCGTAGGGAGGCGCCAACGAGGCTCCAGAGAGAGGAAAATCCTTGCCGGTGGATCAAGCGGCTTGAGGATTGCTTTGATTCTAGAATTGATGATTGCCGCTGAAATTTGACGAGTTGCTGAATTCAGTGGAAGTTTGTTTTCTGGAATCGGACAAGCATTGAGGGAGATATGGCCTTCCAAAGCTGGGGTGTGCGTGGCGGCTCTGGGAGCCGGCCGCGACTCGAAATCCAGTGAATAATCAACCGGACCGAGTAAGAAAGATACCATCTGGAGATTTTGCTCCGGTAGGTCTGCCGAGGCATCCAGCGAATAATCCACCAGATCCTGTAGTACGGTTTGTTACCGAGGGACTTGGCCAAAATTCTGGCTCGTCGTTCGAAACTCAGTCATACGTTTTGCTACTTGGGGATTGCAGTCAAAATTCTGCAGGTCCGCGGACAGGTTTCAAACCTCGTCACACCCCATCACCAAACTCGACCCAAAAGTGGAAAAGGTACAAGGAAACAGTGCAGGGTACCCCTACAGCACGTGCAGTGGGATCTGCACCTTGGGAAAGGCGGTTCGCACGTGAAGAAAGGCGCCACGGTGTGTCCGCATCATAGAGGCGTTAGGGGCTTCAGTGGTGGGTGAAATCTGCACTTTGGCAAGCGTAACTTGGGCTCCGCTTGGCCAACTCGTGCACGGTTTAGTGTGTTAGAATTCTCATGAATAGCTCTATAAATGTTCTGATATGTCTATGCTTAAAAACTAATGCAAAATGACGTTATTCCCTTCGCAAACTGAATGTTTCTAAATTCCTGCTCACATTGCATGTGGCGACCAAAATTCTCACGCTCAATCTCAGATTCACCCAAAACAGAAGACGTGAACAAGTAGAGATGGATCGGACCAACATTAGGAACGCACCATGCGGATTTCCTGACAAAGGGTTATGGGCCTGCAAGTTTGATTGTCTCCAACGTTCACGTCTTCTGCAGCGCACGGGATCGTCATCTTGGATGTTGCCGTGAAGTACTGAGACCCCGTTGGAGTAGAAGCTGCGCCAATGGCGCGGAAGGCGAGGCAGCCTATTCAAAAGTATGTGGACGGCCCATACTTTGGACTATGGAGGTGGCACTTTGAGCTGCACCTCGCGCATAAGGGGCTGCTGGACGGCATGTTGGGAAAGGAGGTGCTCGTAGAGGCAACTGCTGTGAACGCGGACAATCAGGCCTTTGAGAAGATGAACACTCAGGCGCTTATGCTCTTGGTGTCTAGGATAGCCAAGTCGAACTGGGCTACTTCCAAGGCTGCAAGATGGCGCAGACATATTGCCAAAGCTTGGCAAAAAGTAAGAGTCATCCACCAATCCAAGTCGCTCGCAAA
>SZWC01001231.1:212878-235379 GCA_023375785.1 Penium margaritaceum | reverse complement strand
CGTCCCTCTCCTCCCCTTTACTTCTATGGACGAGAGGGGGGGACACCCCCTCCCCCTTGGCAAAGGGGCAAGGAGACCCCTCCTCTCCATCCCGTGGGGCGATGGCACTCCGCTCAGCCTGTCGGGCTTGCGTGTGATTGCTCGCTCATCCGACATCGGTGGGCTTGTCGGGCATGTGGGGGCCATTCTGTTGCAAAACCCTTTCATTTTTTCTGTTTGTAGTCGTCTTGACAGAGCTGCTCTCGGCTCTCAGCTCCGTATCCTAGCTCTCGGCCATCTCGCTCTCTCTGCCGATCGGGCGGCGTTTGGACGGATTGGCCTAAACACGTTTTTTATGCTGTTAATTGCATCAACGGCTAACACAATCCGTTGATGTCCAGATCCGACGTCTGAGTGTTTCTGACTCACACATTTTTAACCTTCAGAATGGTCTGTACACTACAAGCGGGTTCAAGTGATGACCAGAGCACTTTCAGCCAAAAGAGAGGCAGGATTATTGGCCAGGACGGCTGAGAACGGCCTTCAAGGACAAAAGCCGGTTGGAGGACCTCCAAGAGACTTCAAGGAAGGAGCAGATCACAATTGTTGGCCATGCAGGTCGTGTGAGAGATAATTCTCATGTGTGCCAAGGTGACTGCCGCTCATCCCGCTAGGCTAGGAGAGGGTGAGATTGTGTTTTATGCTTCCGTTGAGGGTAAGCACGTGGAACATCGTGTGAAGGGGGTGCTCCATGTTTCGGGGCTGGCAGATAACTTCCTCTCTGTCTCATCTCTTATCTCCAAAGGCATGCAGGTTCGCTTTGTGAATGGTGGCTGCACCATCTCTGCCAGTGCAGGCCGTGTGCTTGCAAAAGCGGACAAGGAGGATGGACTACCATATCTATGTGGCATCCGAAAAGGAAGCCGACTCAGCGTTGGCGGCGAGAGAGGGAAAACACGAAATTGGTCTGTGGCACGCCGGCTTGGTCACCTCGGCTTTGATGCAATCATCTCCATGCAGCAGATGGTTCGCGGCCTGGAGCTCAAGAGGGTGAAGCAGCCTCGTGCATCGGCTTGTGAGAGCTGCATTGAAGGGAAGCAAGCTCGCTCTCCTTTTATGGGGGAAGGGAAGGGGACGAATGAACTTCTATCACTCGTTCACTCTGATTTGTGCGGTCCCATGCCATCACAGTCCTTGTTTGGCAAGTTGTAGTTTGTCACATTCATTAGTGACAAGTTGAGGAAGACGTGGGTATCCTTCTTAGTTGGAAAGTATAAATTCTTTGATGCTTTCAAGGTGTGGATTGCTACTGTACAGAATGAGCGAGGCAGGCGGTTGAGGGTACTTTGTACTGACGGTGGAGGAGAGTAACGCTCTACTGATTTCCGCAACTTCCTTAAGGGTGGCGGGATCAGGCATGAGGTCACCCTACCTGGAACTTCGCAGCTGAACGGCGTGGCTGAACTCGTGAACGGCACGCTCATGGAGCGTGTTTGCAGTATGCTCCAAGACGCGGAGCTCCCGCCAACATTTTGGATGGAACAAATCAGCACTACTGTGTACCTGAAAAACCGGAGTCCCACGCACGTCGTGCCACTGATGACGCCGTAAGAGGCATGGACGGGACACAAGCTAACAGTAACAATCCTAAAAGTCTTTGGGTGTGGCGCATTTGTGCACCTATCTGCCGGGAGCCATAACAAGCTGGACGCAATTGTTGAAGGCTACCTCCCTCAGCTACGACACCATGGGATACCGCCTCTAAAACCTCACCACATGCGACATCATCCGTAGTCGTGATTCGGTACTTCAAGAGGACGTTCAGGGCTGCACTTGGAGCCCTATGTCTATAGTTCCACTTGCTCTGGTGCTTGTACCTAAGGTGGGAGAAGAACTGGTGGCAGAGATGGGCGGTGTGGAGATGACGGTGATAGCGGCAATGACAAGGAGGTGGAGGGAGCTGAGAAAGAGAAGGACCCAGCAGCCGAATGTGATGAGGAGGAGCAGCAAAGCAACAAACAGCAGCTGCCACGATGGTCCGCTCACATCAACAAAGGTGTGAAAGATAGTGGAGAGCAGCTACGGCGGTCCGAGAGGCTCGCAAAGAAGTATATGCAACAAGGGGAGTGGCTAAACCTTTGCACCGGTCCACCACTAATGGAGTCATCTGACCTCGAGCTTCTCTTCCTCACCATCACCCATGACTCAGCCACATTCTCTGAAGCCATGCGCAGGCCGAGGCGCCAGATTGGCATGCCACAGCGGACGAGGAGTATGGGGCACTCGTGAAGAACGGCACACGGACCCTGGAGGAAGCTCCACGTGGCAGCCAAGTGATCGGATGCCGGTGGATCTTTAGGCGCAAGCGTGGTGCGGTTGGTAAGGTGCTCAGGTACAAAGCACGGGTGGTTGCAAAGGGGTATGTGCAGACTGAGGGTGTGGATTACAATGAGACATTTGTACCTATCGCAAAGTTCCCATCCATCCGGGCAATCCTTGCTCTTGTTGCTGCTATGCACTGAGAGGTACACCAAATGAATGTGACGTGTTCATTTCTAAATGGTGACCTCGAGGAGGATGTAAACATGGAGCAGCCGGAGGGGTATGTGGCAGAGGGAAAAGAGGATTTGGTGTGCAAGCCTGTGAATTCCGTTGACGGCCAGAAGCAAGCACCGCGAGCATGGTACCACAAGATGGATGAGCAGCTGGCTGAGCTTGGTTTTGTGCACAGCGAAGCCGACCATGCAGTCTATGGGCTCGTGCAAGAGGCAAACCAGGTCATCATCTTGCTCTATGTTGATGATCTGCTCNCCAGTGGGTTCGTGTTTGTGCTCGGGGGAGGTGCAATCAGTTGGAGGAGCAAGAAGCAAGAGTGTGTTCCCCTCTCCTCCACCGAAGCAGAGTACATCGCTCTGCGTGAAGCAGCAAAGGAAGCCGTGTGGCTGTGTGAGTCTCTGGCAAGCCTTGGACAGCAGCAGACCACATCAACCACCATCTATTGTGACAACATGAGCGCCATTGCTCTGACCAAGGGCGCATACTTTCACGTCTGTACCAAGCACCTGCGGTATCACTTCATCCGCAAGCTCATGGCAAAGCAGGTGGTGCAGATCAAGTTCTGCCCTTCAAGCATGATGTTGCCAGACTTCCTGACCAAGCCGTTGGCAGCTCACCGCTTTTAGCAGCTCAGGGGACAGTGCGGACTTGTGTGATTTTTATTCTTGCAAAGTGGGAGAATTCTGGATATGAGGGTGCCAGAAAGTGACAAAAATAGGTTGCTAAAAAAAATCATCTGGCATAATAAATGCATAGAAGATGATTCACAGGTTCCAACGCACTTTATGGAACTCAATTCGGAGTCCGTTTGAGTGAGATGTGGATTTCAAAAGTTTGGAGATCATGGGTCCAGTTCAAGTGACAACCTGAGCACTTTCAGCACCAAGAGAGGCAGGATAATTGGCCAGGATGGCTGAGAGCAGCATTCAAGGACAAAAGCCGGCTGGAGGACCTCCAAGAGATTTCAAGGAAGGAGCAGATCACAGTTGTTGGCCATGCAGGTCGTGTGAGCCATAGTTTTCATGTGTGACAAGGTGACTGCCACTCATCCCGCTAGGCTAGGAGAGAGTGCTAGACAGTGGACTTTAACAGAGTGTATCTCAGTGCTCCGTTGGCCAAATGAGACAAATAATGGCCTGTTAGAAAGCTGTGAAAATACAATTTCTCACTCAAGAGTTGATTCAGACATTCGCATTCTCTGCAAACCTTCATTCATTTTCGTAATTTCTGTCTGTGCAACCTGCTACTTCCTCTCACAATGAGTTGGTCCTGCCTAGGCGGCTCTTAGTGAGCTTGATCACCTCCCTGAGGGCAGCCCCAGTTTACATCAAGCGGCAGGCACATGGATGAATGCGCCGTACCCGAACACCTTTAGGTGCATGACAGTCGGCTTGCATTCCGTCCACGCCTCCTCCGGCGTCATCAGCTACACGACACGTGTTGGGCTCCGGTTTTTCAGGTACACGGCGGTGTTGACTGCCTCCACCCAGAATGTTGGCAGGAGCTTGGCGCCCTTGAGCATGCTGTGGACACGCTCCATGAGCATGCGGTTGCCACACTCAGCCACATCATTCAGCTGTGATGTTGCGGGTGGCATCACCTTGTGTCGGATCCCGCGGTTCTCGAGGAAGTCATGGATATATTTGGAGAGGTACAAAAGGAAGGTAGAGGGCATCGTCGTTGTCCGCTTTTGTACGCACCTGGCCCACACGTGCTGAGATGGTGCAAGCAACATTCGCAAAGCAGACCTGCAGGCCTTGGGAGTTGAGAGAGGAAACAGAGAGGAGGTTCGCTGCCAGCCCCGGAACATGGAGCACCCCCTTCACACGAAGTTCCACGTGGTTCCCCTCAACAGAAGCACCAAAGACAATCTCACCCTCTCCCGCCGCCATCTGTACATGATTGTCACCCATGTATACTCGGCGAGGTTCAATAGCGGTGTAGACAACAAACCACTCCCGGCAACAGGTCATGTGCCGAGTGGCTCACGAGTCAATAATCCAGAACAAGGCAGTGTTGGTAGAGACATTTAGGAACCGGATGGTGCTCAAGAATCCAGTCTCCCCATCAGCGGCTTTGGCGGAGGCGTCGGGCTGTTTCCCCGCTCCTACCCCAGCCGCATGGTCTGCCTTCTTTTTCCGGCATTTGTGCACCCAATGGCCTGTCTTCTTGGAGTAGTGGCACTTTCCCTTCGTCTTTCATCCACCCCCCCCCCCCACCGTTGGTTGATGCAACACCACCCCCGTGACTCATGTTGGTGACAAGGGCTACGTCCATGCGGAAGGTGATGCTGTAGCACCAGCTTAATGAGAAACACCAACTTTATCGTCAGCATAAGTTACATTGGCAGCATCTCCTACATCGTCAGCATGTGATGTATTGGTAGCATCTTCCGCATCAGCAGCATCGGCTACATCGATCACATCAGTTGTGTCTGCTCTCTCCTCACTTGTTAGCGATTGTGCATCAGCTGAGAGAGACACATTTTTGATGTATGAGATCTTAGGGAGGGAACTTGAGTCTTACACACGCATGGTCGTGACTATAGGGTCAGTTCCATTCACCAGTTTGGCAGCACTAACTCATTCCTGTCCGAGATGCCGAGCTGAGGAGGACAATATTCGCTCCTAGATCAGTGAGCGAGAGACTTGCATTGTTACCATTCGAGAGAGATTGTCGGCCGATACGCCTCCACCACAGGATACTGCCGGTAACATCTTCATTGGGTACATGAGGGGAAGTGAGTACTTACAGATGTCCAGATAGTGTGAGCAGAGGGATGCAGAGGAGTGGTTGCGTGCACTACAGGATGCGCTAGCCGAGATGCTCAGAGAGGGTTGTAGTGGACATAGTCCAGATTGTTCTGAGTCCAGTTCCATAGCATCCTTGGACAAGGACTCACAGGATGGGGATCCTGAGATAGTGAGCAGTGGCAACACCTTGGATAGCCTTGGGACAGCCTTCAGCTTACCCCCATCCTCCTTCTATGTACCTGGTGCATCCCTCTTCACCTCCGATTCTTAAACGCCTCCGACCTTAGAGGTTGTTTCGCATCCATGTCCTTCTGATGATCCTTTTCCTTAGTCCCTGGACATTTTGAGACATATTGCTTCAGGAGACATGGCACCTGCAGCCACTTAGCTTTGAACAACAGAGATGGAAGTGGTTGTGCTCCGTAGAGTGGTAGACTCCTTGTCCACTACTTACAGTGAGGTGATGGCGGTGCTCGAGATGTTGAGTTTGAGCTTTGTACAATTACTCAGAAGCATCATGTTGATCTTTGTCTTCGTGGCTCTTGTCTCCAGGGTGAGTTGGTCACAGTGCAGGTGTACCTGTGTTTGGTGGAGTGTGCAGTTTCTACACCACCTACAATGACAAGCTCCACACACACAGACCCGGCTTTGTCGTCACCCTCCGTCTCCGGAGTGCTCACTACCATCCTCTCTTCACACATAGTACTAGAGTCTACTGGTTGGCACTTCTAGCAGCTGCCACAAGTGGGGGCTCCAACCTCTCCCTCCTCTCCAGACCATCGAACATTTGGCAGCGTCTTCTCCACCCCTGCACCCTAAAAGTCCGATCAGAGTGAGACCCTGGACCCTGCCAGCTGGGATCTCTGGCATCCGCCAGGAGTGTGAGATGCAACGGGTGCTCCTGCTCTATCCTTGGTGCGCACTGACGTAGTCGATGTCGAAGAGGATGGATGCACACACACCCACTCAACCAGTGCAATTCAGAAGCCGGTGGAGATGAACAAGTGCCAGAGACAGGACAAACATGACACACTTGCCGATGAGGACATCGTTGAGAAGGAGGCTGACTGGGAGGGGGCATGACACCAGTGGAGCTGAGGATAGAGAGAATAGCTGTAGACTGAGACGGAAGGTCTAGTGCAGCCAGGGAAGGTCCCTCAGAAGAAGATGAGGAAGATGAGGACGATGGTGTACAGGAAGAGTCAACTTGATGGGTGAAGAGGTGGTCCCTAATCTGCTAAATCATCTGCCGCAGACTCTGGAGCTTGGTTTACAAGGCAGCAAGAGCACCGGTGTGATGAATGGACAAATGAGGTACGTCAGTATGCTGTGGTGTGTGAGGAAACTCACGAGGCGGGAGCCAGGCTGGATGCCACCCATTGGGGTGCAGGTGACACTGTCGTGAACCGTGGCGTCCATCACCACAAAAGTGGCAGGCAAACCCATGAAGAGTTGGATCCTGCCGTGGAAGAAGAGAGCCACTTCTCTGAGAGTCATGGTGGTGAGGATAGAGAATGCCGCGTTCCGGCGGTGTAACGACTGACCAAGAGAGTGACTGGAGAGTAGCATCACTAAAGGGTGGTGCTGGCGGCCACACATCAACCCCGGAAGGCAGGGGTTGATGAAGATGGGCGTGAAGAACGCCATGGCTCAGTGGTGGCAAGAAGGACCACTGAGAAGGCCGACCAGAGGGTGGAGGCGGTCCGGGCACCAGGGCGGAGGGGGTCCGTACCTTCTTGGCCTCCAAGGACGAGGCCCATGTGACGTGTCTTCTGTAGGTAGTGCAAGATGCGCTTGACTACCTGCCAATGTTGTGGCCCTGGGTTGGCCATGAACCTGCTCGCGTGTCCCACAACATAGCAGATATCCGGACGAGTACCTACCATGGCGTACATGAAGCTACCCACGGCGCACTGATATAGAATGTCTTGCATCTCCCTTTGTTCTACTTCATTGCTTGGAGGCCTTCAATTTTGCATCGGTCGATGTTGGGGTGCTGACAAGTTTGCAGTCTTCCATGTCATAGCACTTTAGTACCTCACCGATGTATTTGGTTTGGTTGAGTTCGATGGTGCCTACTGATCGGGTGCGGTGGATGGCGATCCCAACGTAGTACTCGATAGGACCCATGTCCTTCATTTTGAACCTTTTGCTCAGGTTAGACTTCAGCTCATCCAACAGCTTGACCAAAGAAGATCATATGATAAAACCATCCACATACAGTGCAAACGAGCATCAGCCCACTCCCACCATTGTGCACGTACATGCTTGGATCGCTTTGGCAATGCGCGAAGGAGAGACCAGCCATGAAACCGTCTACCTCCTAGTACCATATCATTGGGGCCTGTTTCAGCCCGTAGAGCATTTTCACCAACTTTCACACCTTGCCCTCGGGAGCTTTGACTCCTTTGGCCACCTCCATCAACACTTCCTTGTCGAGCTTTCCATAGAGGAAGGCTGTCATGACATCCATCAGGTTTATCTCTAGGTTCTTTGCAGCTGTGATGGCAAGGAGAGGGCAGATGGAGGCAACGGTCATGACAGGTGCAAGTGTCTCGTTGTACTCAAAGCCCAGGTGTTGANCAGGGAAGGTCCCTCAGAAGAAGATGAGGAAGATGAGGACGATGGTGTACAGGAAGAGTCAACTTGATGGGTGAAGAGGTGGTCCCTAATCTGCTAAATCATCTGCCGCAGACTCTGGAGCTTGGTTTACAAGGCAGCAAGAGCACCGGTGTGATGAATGGACAAATGAGGTACGTCAGTATGCTGTGGTGTGTGAGGAAACTCACGAGGCGGGAGCCAGGCTGGATGCCACCCATTGGGGTGCAGGTGACACTGTCGTGAACCGTGGCGTCCATCACCACAAAAGTGGCAGGCAAACCCATGAAGAGTTGGATCTTGCCGTGGAAGAAGAGAGCCACTTCTCTGAGAGTCATGGTGGTGAGGATAGAGAATGCCGCGTTCCGGCGGTGTAACGACTGACCAAGAGAGTGACTGGAGAGTAGCATCACTAAAGGGTGGTGCTGGCGGCCACACATCAACCCCGGAAGGCAGGGGTTGATGAAGATGGGCGTGAAGAACGCCATGGCTCAGTGGTGGCAAGAAGGACCACTGAGAAGGCCGACCAGAGGGTGGAGGCGGTCCGGGCACCAGGGCGGAGGGGGTCCGTACCTTCTTGGCCTCCAAGGACGAGGCCCATGTNAGGACCCATGTCCTTCATTTTGAACCTTTTGCTCAGGTTAGACTTCAGCTCATCCAACAGCTTGACCAAAGAAGATCATATGATAAAACCATCCACATACAGTGCAAACGAGCATCAGCCCACTCCCACCATTGTGCACGTACATGCTTGGATCGCTTTGGCAATGCGCGAAGGAGAGACCAGCCATGAAACCGTCTACCTCCTAGTACCATATCATTGGGGCCTGTTTCAGCCCGTAGAGCATTTTCACCAACTTTCACACCTTGCCCTCGGGAGCTTTGACTCCTTTGGCCACCTCCATCAACACTTCCTTGTCGAGCTTTCCATAGAGGAAGGCTGTCATGACATCCATCAGGTTTATCTCTAGGTTCTTTGCAGCTGTGATGGCAAGGAGAGGGCAGATGGAGGCAACGGTCATGACAGGTGCAAGTGTCTCGTTGTACTCAAAGCCCAGGTGTTGAGAGAACCCCTTTGTCACTACCCTCACCTTCAACTTTAGTATATTGCAGTCTTGCTTCTTCTTCTTCACTCAGAGGACCCACTTGGATCCCACCACGTGGGATCCAAGTGTGCACACGATGGACGCGACCTCGCTTTCCATTTCCTCCTTCTACTTGGCCGCATCTGGGCCATTCATCGCCTCCGCCATCGTGGATGGCTCTCCTTGAGCCATGCACCACCACCTCAGGCCAGTCGAATCGTCCTCATATCACAAAGGTGCTTTCTTTGGTCGCAAACTGCGCCGGGGCATTGGTGCGGCTTCTTGCTTTGGCGTTGGTGCTTTCACAGGTGGTGGTGTGTCATCGTCCTTGTCGTCCTCATCGTCAGAAGAGTCTTCCAACTCCAACTCAGACTCGGAAGCCCTGGACGCCTCGGTGTCCGCTTCCATGTTAGATGTTGTGTCATCCTCCGCAGCTACTCTCCCATTCCCACCACCTGCTGGAAACGTGAGCCAGTTGTTGGGTGCTTGGTCTCCGGACTCAAGCAACACTATCGAATGTCCCACCTTGGAAGCAAGGATTGGGTCCAACAGCTCTCCCTTTCCAAGGGTGCTTTCTTCAAAATCAATGTTGCGACTCCTTAACAGCTTGCTTACTGCTTGGTCCCAAAGCCGATAGGCTTTTTATGACGTGTCGTACCCAACCATGACAAACCTTTTGGAACGTGCGTCCAGCTTGCTTCCACCTTCTCCCGACTAGATCTTCACCCGTACAGTTGACCTGAACACCTTAAGATGAGAGGCGTTGGGTTTCTTTCCCAACCATGCTTCGTGTGGGGCCTTCAGCTACTTGTCCTGCTCCTTTCCACGCTTCCGCAAGGCAGTTGCTGGTGTGAGGTTCAAGAGGTAGCATGCCGTTGTTGCAGCTTCAGCCCGAAAGCAAGGTGGGAGCTTGGCGTCGAAGAGCATGCTTCGCACCATGCCGAGTAGGTTCTGGTTCATCCTCTTGGCCACGCCATTGTTTTGGGGGTTGTAAGGGGTGGTTTTCTCGTGGCAGATCCCATGATGCTTGAGCCAAGGCTTGCATGCCTCGTACTCACCCCTGTTGTCACTTTGGAGCGTCTTCTCCTTCTTGGACGTTTGCCGCTTACCATGGCGACGAACTCCAAGAGCTTCTCCTTGACCTCTCCCTTCGTTCTGAGGAAGTAGATCCACAACTTGCAGCTGTGGTCGCCGATGAAGGTCGGAAAGTACTTGCTTCTCTTCTTAGAAATCATGCAAAAGGGTCCGCACACGTCACCATGGATGAGGTTCAAGACATTCTCCGCTCGTTGACGTCCTCTCCCAAATGGCTTCTTCTTTGCCTTTGCTTGGAGGCATGGTTCACACAACCTACACGCTTCTTCATGCCTCATGGTTTACCCTTGCATTATGCGGACTACCTCTTGCTCCTCCATCTTGTGCAGCGTGCTGTTGGCCACGTGGCCAAATCGCCGGTGCCATAGCTCAGCGTCGGTGTCCTTGGTTGATGTGGCGGTCGCAGCGGTCGCCGGTGGTGCATTCTTTGGCTTCGGTGCCACTGTCTTAGTGGCACATGCCCGTCCCCCATCCAACATCTTGGTGACTTTGGTTTGAAGCATGTAGAGGCCATCAACTCTTGGAACTTGAAGCCTGAGGCCGTCTCTCGTGTAGACAGTCTTGATGTCCTCATTTTTTAGGGTTACGGCTTCCTTGTTGGTGAACACCATTGTCATGTTGTCGGTGATTTGTGAGACCGAAAGCAGGTTCGCTGCAAAGGAGGGCATGTACAACACCTTTTGAAGGTTGACCGCCTTCTCCGCACCGTTCACGTTGAACGTGATCACCTTGTCCCCTTCGCCCATGACTTCGACGACAACGCCGTTTGCAAACTTGATGTGCATGTCAGATTCGGCCATGGAGACAAATCCACCCTTCTCTTTTGATGAGTGGTGGTTGGTGGCCGAGTCAAGGGCAAATGCCCCCGGCCTAAGGAAGGCTGCCCCCTTCATGGGCCATTTATGACTAATCACACTAGAAAAACACACTCTTATAAGTCTGTACTTAAAACGTGTACATGTTTCGGAGGATGCTTGGAAATTTCAAAGGAATGTGGTAGAAACATCTCTCAGAATCCCTTGTTAAGATATTCCCAATTTCACGTATGTGTAAATTAAGAGGAATATTCCTGGAAACATGTTCTGGAAACAAAAAAAAACTCTGAAATGTTCTGTTCCACAAAACCATAAGAAACATTTTCCCAGAAATGACACTGTCTGTGCTTTAAGAAGAGAATGGTTGTATGGGTACATATGTTGCGGGGCCTACCGACACATCTGTACGTAAAGGTGATTAGTGTGAACACAAAAGACATATCCAACATATGAGCCAAAGAGTGTGGGTAGAACTTGGGTTAAAGCGGCAACTTGACTACCGGTCCAGAGACCTCGAGCAGCAATAAAAGAAATCATCACAGCTGCTAGAATCTGGACAAGGAAGATATGTCAGGTTGCTTTCGTCGATGTTGATTTCACCTGTGTTTACTTTTGAAATCGCATTTTGTCCATCAAGTGATAGGTGCCGCTCAAACGTTCTGATGAATTTAGCAAAACGTATATCATTTTAGAATTCCCGTCAATCAATAAGATTTTCTTAATGTCTGCAAGGTTATCGTGGGGCACCCTTGAAAGAATATCTGTCTATCCTTTTCCGTCTCATTCTTTTTGGTGTTTATGAAAGGATAGATTTGTTTGATGCAATTTACGGCTCGATCGGAGCTTTGCTTATGCATCAAAAGTTTGGGTCCAACATTTGACAAACCCCCCGCAAAGAACGCGATGTAAAGTGTTATTCTAAGGGGAGGGATCGCAATCTCTCTCAAATGAATGTCCAGGAGAAGATATGAGAGGAAGTAGACTTTGCAGAGGTTGTACGTATGTGTATGCTCTCTACAGTCCACTGCATGGACTTCGTAATACACTTATTGTATAGAATCTAGACATAGGGGAGCAAGTGACAAGATTCACTGACACACGGAGAAAATGCCAAGGGGAGTGTTCTCCTTCTCAAGGTGAGTTGATGTCACCATTGCGAATATGATTACAAATCCTAGTGCGTATTGTGCATGCACTAGGATACATACATCGATTCAGTCGAATGGAAGACTGGATTTTTGCCGAAGGTGCAATGCAGGTTGTTCACCAGTGAACGTTTTTCTCAGTCTTATCATCCGGAATGACGTTCACTATCCAATACACTTACCCAATACACTTTCAAGGTTGGGGTGGGGGAGATCGGACACGAGGTCAAGCTGACATCGAAAAGATCCCCCCCCCCATCGAGGTGCCTAGTGTATTGGGTGAATGTATCGGACAGTGTATTTGGTGGGGGCTAGTAAATACACACGACTGTATTAAGACGAGAGAAATGACGATGAAGATACCTCTTGGTACATTCTACTCATACATTTGTGTAGGTTTTGTGAAGTCCTCAAAATACATGTTTACATACACTATCCACATGCAATCAAGGGTTGCGGGGGGGAGGACGAGGGCGCGTTCACAATCACTGGGGAGGAAATCTTGACAACCGGAAATCCACCTCTGGATACGTGTGCATCTTGAATGGCGCTGCCATCTCATGGGCCAACATGAGGCAGGATTGTGTTTTTGTGCCCACGGTTGAGGTAGAGTACATTGCTTTGTATGAGTTGTGTAATAAGACTCAGTGGCTGCGCAGCCTACTTGGCGAAATGAAAGTGCCACAGAAGGATGCCACAATTGTACACGTGGACAACATGAGCGCCATCTCGATGGCTGAAGATGAGATCGTCTCCCAGCAAACGAAGCACATCGACATACGTTACCACTACTCACGTGACCTGGTCATGAAGAACGTGGTGCACTTGCAGCACTACGGAACCAAGAGCATGCTTGCTGATTGCATGACCAAGCCACTAGAGAGTGACTTCAACTATGCAGGCATTCATGGACTTGGCATGAGGAGTGCGGCAGAGGAAGGGTGAGACCCAAGGCATCGATGGAGCTCAGTGAGCGGTAGATGGACAGAGGTACAAGAGAGAGATGTGTTGAATGGTATGCACCTTGTCCATTGGCTAGCTGGCTGGTTGCACGGAAAGACAAGGCATGCACTGCTCTATGGAGTATGTCCCCTTGGTCTGTTCTGAGATAGGCCAGGAATGCACTGCCCATAATGGGTATGTTCCCTTGGGATCATCATAGGAAACACAACATTTTGGCCTAGTCGGGACAGGCGCTGGAGCTCAGGGGTCACGGGCTCAAATCCTGCGACGACCGCATTTTTCTTTTTGGCGCAAAATGGGACATGAAACTTTTAGGAAGCTTACTAGAGCCTGGCTTGAGGATGACACTTGGCGGTCTCAGGATGCGCCAAGGAAGATTGTAGGCTGAGGTTGGTTCCTATAGAGCCACTATGAGCAGAACCATTAGAAATTCTCTACAAGTATAAAAGCCTATGCCCTGCATGCATCCATTTAGAGATCTTGCCTTTGAGACTCCTCACAGAGTGTCCAACCAAGGGTAGACACTAAAGACCTTCATGCGGGCTTCGTGAGGTTGCAAACCAAAAGAACCTAAAGTGTAAATCCCTTTTTCGAGGGTGATATGTTATCTTGGTTGAAATACCAAGAGGAGTTGGCGGCCTCCCATGTCGGGACCCATTTTTGTAGAGCACTGCTATCTGGCGCATTGACAAAGGGTTATGGGCCCACGCTTGTGGTTGTAAGGCATGCTTCCAAGACCGACTCGCGTGTGGTGTTGCAGGGCGCACAGGTACAACATGTACACTAAGATCGGACGGCTCCAATCTGCTCCATCGGCTCCATCGGCTTCTTCAGGTAGGATGTACGCATGTGGCAGACTAGAGGACGAGGAATAGCTTGTCTCTTGTCCATGTTGGACAAGACCCTCAAGCCCCAACGGGATAAAGCTCCACCCCTTTAGAAGGTGGTACGACCCCAAGTCTGTTTTTCTCACGATGGAACCATCGCCTTTGGCGATCATCGGCAGGAGGGGCATGCTACAAACCAATTGCACCTTTGACAACAGTCGCAGTTTGCAGCCTCATCAGCCTGATCGGCCTCAATGTACCAGAGTAGCTGCGAAGCAGAGAAGATAAGCAACCGCCAAAAATGGCGGATCTGACTCAAGCCCGCCTTGTGGCGGGTATGTCCAAATTAACGGGGACAGGTTTTCCCTTGTGGAAATGGCAGTTTGAGATTTTCATAAACGTGCGTGGCTACCTCGACATCCTAAAAGGGACCAAGATAGCACCCGCTGATGCGACAATGACCACGCATACGGCTGACCTTGCAGCATGGACGATGAAGAACAACATGGCTCGCGCCATACTTGTAACGTCCATCAACGAGACTCAACACTCCCACATCACAGGACACACGTTGGCTTCTGAGGCCTGCGCAAAACTCGCACGTGTGCATCAATCAAACGCCGTAGCATATCAACTCTTCATCTTCCAAAGGTTGATGTTGATGAGGGTGAGCGAAAGAGAATCAATACCCTCATTTTTGCAGTCGTTCAACAACGTGCTAAAAGATGTCCAACAAATGGAATGGAATCTCGACTCCAACATGTGGGCCATGATCCTTCTGATGGTGCTGCCGGAACGCTGGGGGTCCTTGATAACCATATTTGGCGGTTGGAAGGAGGCAGATCTGACATATGAGGCTGTCGCCGAACACGTCCACAACGAGTCCATGCGGCGCAGTGGCAGTGAGGCAAACATCTCAGCCTATGCCTCTGGCTTCGTTGGACAAAGGGCAAGCTCTCGCTCCAGTGAAGGCAACAGCGGAAGCGGTGGTGGTGGAGGGAAAGCCAGTGGTGGCGGGAAGACTTCCAAGAAGCCCGGCAGCAGTCACAACTGTGGCAAGGCTGGGCACTGGGCTAGGGACTTCCGTAGTCCTAAGGAAGAAGGCGGGAACAAAGGTGGGAAAGAGAAGGAGGTCACCAACATGATGGCTGAAGGGTTGCCCATGAGAGGTATGGTTAATCATGTGATTGTTATACACTCTTTGATGTGTGTATGAATGGTTGCATCTACACGAAGTTTCTAGGAAGGTTAGGTGTATTTGAGCATATGTTTGTTCACTCATTAGTTGATGTACATTATGTTGTAGTTGGTTACAATGATTTACAATACCAAAATGTTGAATATTACGGCGTAATAAAACACATGAGTAGAAAAGCATCCCTTGGTTCTGATAAAAGTTTGTATTATGTACTTTGTGTTTTCTTTTTATGTGTTTATATATGCATGCACATGTATGATTCCTTTGGGAATTTCTATTGTAATAGTCAATAGGTTTGTATTTTAATAATCAATATAATAAAAAACGTTTACATTGATCCAAAGAAAAGAGAAAAATGGATATTTACAACATAAATTGGTATTTTCATGTCCAAGTACCTTATACGTCTGTTACGATTTTGTCATACTGACATATATTCTGACTACATTCTGTCTTTATGGCAGACGCGCAAGCGGGAAAAATCGCCCGCCTAGGGGTATCCCCAAACTCCTCTGAATCCTTCATACCCTATGTGAAGGGTGCCAAGGAATCGGCAAAGAACATCATGAGTAGCTAGTCAGTGATTACGACCCCGCCCCCCCCAATAACCACTGATGACACATGGACTCTGTATCTTTCCATTTATCTGCTGGACTTCACACAGTCTGATTTCTTTCTTGTCAATTCTCTCATCCTCGTACATTCGTGTACATTAATTAGCCCCAACTAGATACATTGCTCGATACATTTACCCAATACACTTAGCACCTGGAGGGGGGGAGGAGGGGTATCAGCTCAATATCGCATCCGATCCCCCCCCCGCCAAAGCACAAAAGTGTATTGGATGAATGAATTGGGTGGTAAACATTGCTACTTATGGGAAGTACAAGAAAGAAGTTCACTTGTGAACAAGCTGTATTGCATCTTCGGTGAACAACCTGCCTTCGATGCGGCCGATTTGATGGATGAAGTGGATTGACATGTACTTGCTCGATGCAAAATCGATATTTTTCACATCCCACCTTGGATGCCATATCTTTCCGTTAAACCTGTAAGGTTTATAGGAAAAAAAAGAGAATGTTGTTAGGCGACAAGCACCCGGAAAAGCATATCAGTGATTGCGAACCCGCCCTCGTCCCCCCCCCCCTCCCCGCAACCCTTGATTGTATATGGATAGTCTATGGATAGTGTATGTGTGTCCGATCTCCCCCACCCTAACCTCAAACGTGTATTGGGTAAGTGTATTGGATAGTGAACGTCATTCCGGATGATAAGAGTGAGAAAAAAGTTCACTGGTGAACAACCTGCATTGCATCTTCGGCAAAAAGCCAGTCTTCCATTCAACTGAATCGATGTTTGTATCCTAGTGCATGCACAATACGCACTAGGATTTGTAATCATATTTGCAATGGTAACATCAACTCACCTTGAGAAGGAGAACACTCCCCTTGGCATTTTCTCCGTGTGTCAGTGAATCTTATCACTAGCTCCCCTTTGTCTAGATTCTATATGGGAAGTGTATTACAAAGTCTATGTGGTGGACTGTGGAAAGCATACACATACGTACAACCTCAACAAAGTCTTGTTCCTCTCATAATTTCTCTTGGACATTCATTTGAGAGCGATTGCGATCCCTCCCCTTAGAACAACACTTTCCGTCACATTGTTTGCGGGGGGTTTCGTCAAATGTTGGACCTGATCGTTCGATGCATAAACCAAGCTCCAATCGAGCCGTAATTTGCATTGAAAAAATCTATCAGTTCATTAACACCAAAAAGAACGAGACAGAAAAGGATAGACAGATAGTCTTTAAAGGGTGCCCCATGAAGAGTTCACAAACATTAAGAAAATCTTATTGATGGATGGGAATGCTAAAATGATGTACGTTTTACTATAGTCATCGGAACATTTGTGCGACACTTATCACTTGATGGACAAAACGCTGGTTCAAAAGTAAACAAAGGTAAAATCAACATCGTCGAAAGCGACCTGACATATCTTCCCTGTCCAGATTCTAGCAGCCGTAATGTTTCTTTTGATTGCAGCTCAAGGTCTCTAGTGCGGCAGTCAAGGTGCCGCTTAAACTCAAGTTCTACCCATACTCTTTGGCTCATACTTTGGATATGCCTTTTGTGTTCATACTAATCACCTCTACGTACAGATGCGTTGGTAGGCCCCGCAACGTAAATACCCATACAACCATTCTCTTCTTTAAGCACAGACAGCGTCATTTCTGGACAAATGTTTCTTAATTTTGTGGAACAAAACATTTCAGTGTTTTTTTTTGTAAAACATGTTTCCAAGAATATTCCTTAAAATTTCAACATACGTGAAATTGAGAATATCTTAACAAGGGATGTTGAGAGATGTGTCTACCACATTCCTTTGAAATTTCCAAGCATCTTCCCAGGCATGTACAGGTTTTATAAACACACCTATAAGATTGTGTTTTTCTAGGGTGATTAGTCATAAATGGCCCATGAAGGGGGCAGCCCTCCTTAGGCCCGGGGCATTCGCCCTTGACTCGGGCACCAACCACCACTCATCAAATGAGAAGGGTGGATTTGTCTCCATGGCCGAATCTGACATGCACATCAAGTGTGGCAACGGCAACGTCGTCCAAGCCATGGGCGAAGGGGACAATGTGATCACGTTCAACGTGAACGGTACGGAGAAGGCGGTCAACCTTCAAAATGTGGTGTATATGCCCTCCTTTGAAGCGAACCTGCTGTCGGTCTCACAAATCACCGACAACATGACAGTGGTGTTCACCAACAAGGAAGCAGTAGCCCTAAAAAATGAGGACATAAAAATGTTCTACACCAAAAACAACCTCATGCTTTAAGTTTAAAGAGTCGACGGCCTCTATGTGCTTTAAACCAAAGTCACCAAGATGTTGGATGGGGGATTGACATGTGCCACCAAGACAGTGGCACCGAAGCCAAAGAATGCACCACCGGCGACCTCTGCTGCCGTCACATCAACCAAAGACACCGACGCTGAGCTATGGCACCGGCGATTTGGCCACGCGGCCAACAACACGCTACAAAAGATGGAGGAGCAAGAGGTAGTCCGCAGAGTGCAAGGGTACACGATGAAGCATGGAGAAGCGTGTACATTGTGTGAACCATGCCTCGAAGCAAAGGCAAAGAAGAAGTCGTTTGGGAGAGGATGTCAACAAGCGGAGAATGTCTTGGACCTGATCCATAGTGACGTGTGCGGACCCTTTTGCACGCTGTCTAACAGAGGAAGCAAGTACTTCCTGACCTTCGTCGGTGACCACAGCCGCAAGTTGTGGATCTACTTCCTCAAAACAAAGGGAGAGGTGAAGGAGAAGCTCCTAGAGTTCGTCGCCATGGTAGAGCGGCAAATGTCAAAGAAGGAGAAGACGCTCCAAAGTGACAACGGGGGTGAGTACGAGGCATGCAAGCCTTGGCTCAAGCATCCTGGGATCCGCCACGAGCAAACCACCCCTTACAACTCCCAAAGCAAAGGCTAGGCCAAGAGGATGAACCAGATTCTACTCGGCATGGTGCAAAGCATGCTCTTCGACGCCAAGCTCCCACCTTGATTTTGGGCTGAAGCTGCAACAACGACCTGCTACCTCTTAAACCTCACACCAGCAACCGCCTTGCGGAAGCATGGAAAGGAGCAAGACAAGTAGCTGAAGACCCTAAAAGAAGCATGGTTGGGAAAGAAACCCAACGCCTCTCATCTTAAGGTGTTCGGGTCAACTCCACGGGTGAAGATCATGTCGAGAGAAGGTGGAGGCAAGCTGGATGCACATTCCAAAATGTGTGTCATGTCTGGGTACCACACGTCACACAAAGCCTATCAGCTCTGGGACCAAGGAGCAGGCAAGCTCGTGAGGAGCCGTGACGTTGAGTTTGAAGAATGCACCCTTGGAAAGGGAGGGCTGGTGGACCAGATCCTCGCTTCTAAGGCGGGCGAGTGGAGAGTGTTGCTTGAGTTTGGAGACCAAGCACCTAATAGCTGGCTCACTTTGCCAGCAAGTGGTGGGAATGGGAGAGTAGCTACGGAGGATGACGCAACATCTGACATGGATGCGGACACTGTGGTGTCGAGGGCTTCTGGGTCTGAGTTGGAGTCTGATGACTCTTGTGACAACGACGACGACGAGGACGATGACACACCACCACTTGTGCAAGCACCAGTCGCAAAGCAAGTAGCATCATGTACGCCATTGTAGGTGCTCGTCCAGACATCTGCTATGCTGTGGGACAAGTGAGCAGGTTTGTGGCCAACCCAGGGCTACAACATTGGCAGGCAGTCAAGCGCATCTTGCACTACCTACAGAAGACATGTCACATGGGCCTCGTCCTTGGAGGCCAAGAATGTATGAACCCCCTCCGCCTGAAGTGCTACACCGACACCGACTGAGGAGGACGACCGGAAATCCAACTCTGGATACGTGTGCATCTTGAATGGCGTTGCCATCTCATGGGCCAACATGAAACAGATTTATGTTTTCGTGCCCATGGCTGAGGCAGAGTACATTGCTCTGTCTCTGTTGTGCAATGAGACTCAGTGGGTGTGTAGCCTACTTGGCAAAATGACACTGCCACAGAAGGATGCCATGGTTGTATTTGTGGATAACATGAGCGGCATGTCGATGGCTGAGGATGAGATCATCTCGCAGCGAAAGAAGCACATCGACATACGTTACCACTACTCACGTGACCTGGTCATGAAGAACGTAGTGGACTTGTAACACTACGGAACCAAGAACATGCTTGCTGACTGCATGACCAAGCCGCTGGAGAGGGACTTGCACTATGCAGGCATTCATGGATTTGGCATGATGAGTGCGGCAGAAGAAGGGTGAGCTCCAAGGCATCGATGGAAGTCAGTGAGCAACAGATGGACAGAGGTGCAAGGGAGAGATTTGCTGAATGGTATGCACCTTGTCCACTGGCTAGCTGGCTGGTTGCACGGAAAGACAAGGCATGCACTGCTCTATGGAGTATGTCCCCTTGGTCTATTCTGAGATAGGCGAGGAATGCACTGCCCATAATGGGTATGTTCCCTGGAGATCATCATAGGAAACACAACATTTTGGCCTAGTTCGGACAGGCGGCGGAGCTCATGGGTCGCGGGCTCAAATCGCGCGACGTCCGCATTTTCCTTTGTGGCCCAAAATGGGACAGGAAGCTTCTTGGAAGCTTACTAGAGCCTGGCCTGAGGATGGCACTTGGAGGTCTTAGGGTGCGCCAAGTAGGACTGTAGGCTGAGGTTGGTTCCTATGGAGCCACTATGAGTAGAAGCATTGGAAATCCTCTGCAAGTATAAAAGCATGTGCCCTGCATGCATCCATTTACAGATCTTGCCTTTGAGACTCCTCACAGAGTGTCCAACCAAGCATAAACACTAAAGACCTTCATGCGGACTTTGTGAGGTTGCAAACCAAACGGACCTAAAGTGTGGATCCCTTGTTGAGGGTAATATGCTATCTTGGTTGAAAAACCAAGAGCGGTTGGCGGCCTCCCATATCGGGACCTGTATTCTAAACCGTTGCTATCCAGCGCATTGACACTGGGAAGGTCACTGTGCTCATCACCTTGAGAGTACTTCTCCAATAATCCAAAATCACACAACTGTTGTACATCGGTTGGTGAGAGCTGAAAATCTTGCATCTCAATGTTGAGCACTTGAGTAGCAAGAGGTTTTGCCATCGCTAGATTGTCTAGCACCCAATGCAACACCATGCACATTGTGTGATGCTGGAGATTGCATTGGGAGCTAGACAATCTGACGATGGCAAAAATTCTTGCTACTCAAGTGCTCAAAACTGAGATGCAAGATTTTGAGCTCTCAGAGTTTTTATGCCAGCGGTATTTGATCTGTGGGCATTTATTGACAACCTAAACCTGTAGCTTAGGTGCTCTGGGTGACCAGACTGAAAACTCAAAACAACCGGTTTTCTGGTTAGTTATAGTGACACAAAAAGGGAAAAAAAGGTGGCAAATTCCAACTACACTACGGCAAATCATGCATTTCTAATGACGCATAAGTGTGGACATGCCCACTTGCTAGTCCAAGTGTTCATCCACAGGAAGTTCACCATTAACCAAGGGAAGTACAAGACACCAGTCAGCGACATGAACCCAACAAGCACTTAGAGCACAACAGCCCTAATGCCCACAACCCTGAGCACCTCCCAAGAGCCAGTCCAAACACCATGCACATTGTGTGTGGCATACAGCAACAAGATCGGACGACGATGCAGAAACATATGATGTGAGGATTATGTGTAAAGAAACCATTCATGCATAGGCAGCATGTGCAATGTGGTCACATGTGTGCCATGTTGTCTAGGCCAAGTCAATGTTTATGCTAAGGGTATGGAGCATTTTTCAAAGTTGAAGGGGGTGGGGCGTGAGGACATCATGACAACGATGCGGCAATTTGTTGGTGTGGCAAACAAGTACCTCGCCAAAGGAACAATAGTGCGTGTAGAACGGAGGAGGAAAGTGTAGGAAGAGGGGGCTACAACGAGCGGCAGTGCAACTGTGGCTACGGATGCTGACACAAAGGAGGTACCTTCCTGGTAGGTAAACCCATATGAGGAGGGGACCGCAGGTGGAGAGACAGGATGGGACTAGGACCGAGTGGACGTGGAGGAGAACAGCATCAGACATAAGAAAAAGCCCCCGAGGTTAAAGCCAGTGGACCGGTGGAAGATGGAGACACTGGCGATTGACTGCCCTGGTCTCCGACGTCTTGCTCTCGACATTGCCGTAGTGCCAGCATCATCTGCATCATGCGAACGTGTGTTCAGCCAAAGTAAGGAGGTGGTTGGTGATCATCCCCCCTGCCTTTCCTGCCACGTGCTGAGGGTGCTCATGACCCTAAAGTTGTGGTAACCCATCTTCCGTGTTGGATACAAGGGTGACGGGGGTGATCCACCACCTCAGCAGCGACAGGTGCCGTCTTGAGCGTTGACACCGGCGATTTCTTTTGCATCGAGATGTAGTGGTCCTGGCCGTAGGGCCTTGCCCGAGAACCCACGGACGTTTCTTGTGTGCTGATAGCGGTGGCGTGAAGGACAGTGGCATCCTCCCCACCTACTTCATGTTGTAGCCGTCCTGGCCGTAGGGCCTTGCCCAAGAACCGAGTGATTGGAGTTGCTTTACATAGTTTTACAGTGGTGTGCAGGACCATGGAATCCTCCCCACCACTACTCGCGTGTTCAATGCACCGCCCCCTCTCCACCATGCATTTCGAATCCCTCACTTCCTCCCTCCCTCTCTGTCAACCGCCTTCCCTCCTTCCATCCCTCACTCCCCCAATTCTTCCTTCATCTCTCTCTTTGTTAATCTCCCTCACACCCTCCCTTCCTCCCTCCTTCTCTATCCCCATCTCTGTCCATACCACAATCCCTCCCCCCCTTCCTTCCTCTCCCCCCTACCTCCCCTCCCTCCCTCCCTCCCCCCCTCTATCCCTCCCTCCCTCCCTCCCTCCCTCCC
>SZWC01001231.1:179178-198815 GCA_023375785.1 Penium margaritaceum | reverse complement strand
GGAGGAGGAGGAGGAGGAGGAGGAGGAGGAGGAGGAGGAAGAGGAGGAGGCAGAGGAGGGGGAGGAGCAAGAGGTGGACGAGGAGGAGTAGGCGGAGGAGCAGGTGGCAGTCATGGCCGGGTGGACACCTAAACGTGATAACGCCTCAACGCCTTTTCCACAAAACGCTAGCCTTATTCAATCAAGCCAAAAGGAAGGAAAGAAAAAAAAAGCCCCCAAACCAATAGATGGCCCTGGCCATAGGCGTATATGTCATTTTCCGATTGCAAACCAGAGAACATAACTGCCGTTGAATGGAAAACGACTGGTAATGGTACAACTTTGTGTAGGCGTTTCGGCACTGAGCTCAAAATTGTTTAGCCCACCATGCTAAGCGCACTAAGCTGCACTGGCATATTCACCCAAGATGTTGTTAATGTTTATTTCTCTTTGACGATTTGAATGAATACTTCAAAACTGCATCGTCCATTCACCCAAGAAATCATTAAGGCATGAAGGCGCACCTTTATGGCACCAGTGAAGGCACGTTGAGAATCAAACGCTTAATCTGAAGTTACGTGAGAATCAATCGCTTAATCTAAAGGTACGTTGAGAATCAAACGCCTTATCTGAAGTTAAGGCTAGCTTTAACCTACGACTGGCAGGTGGGTGTGGCGGAATTGGTGGAAGAGGACAAGAATGAAGGTGTAGGAGGAGAAGGAGGAGGAGGAGGAGGAGGAGGAGGAGGAGGAGGAGGAGGTGAAGCTGGAGGAGGAGGAGATGAAGGTTAAATCATGTCCTCTTTCTTGTGGTTCAAACGATTTGAAAACCTGTTGAGGTGTCAAGTTGTTTTCCTTTTTTTCCTTTGCACTTCCAGTTCGTGGTGATGCATCACAGCCACCTCCTCCACCCCCCTCTCCCCCAACACCCTTTCCCTTAACCCCCCTTTCCCCTCCCCCTCTCTGCCTCCCTTGTTGCTATCTTTGCTTTCCAAACTGGATGCTTTGAGTGGAAGGTTATTCTATCCAAATGATATAAATCTCACAGTAAATTGTGGCATGATCATTCATTTATTGTATCTTTATCCCCCATGAGAATATGTACTAAATACAATGATGATCCTTTTTCCACCCATGATAACTGTCCCCAACCATGTGATAATCATCCCCCCGAGGACGATAATCATCCCCCCTCCCCCTTCTTCCCCCTCCACAAAATGCTAGATGTCCCCACTCACACACACTCACTCACAGTCACTCGCATAAGAGTAGAAAAGGGGTGAAGAGGAGGTAAGAGGGAAGAAGGAGAGCGGGGGGTAAATGGGAGAGAAGGGAGGAGGGGGGGGGGGGGGGGGGGGGGGGGGGNACACACTCACTCACAGTCACTCGCATAAGAGTAGAAAAGGGGTGAAGAGGAGGTAAGAGGGAAGAAGGAGAGCGGGGGGTAAATGGGAGAGAAGGGAGGAGGGGGGGGGGGAGGGGGGAGGGTGGAGGAGAGGGGGAGTTTGGGGATGGAGGAGGCTGATGCGATGGTAGTTGGATTCCTCATGACACAGGAAACTACAGAGTATGAGTACAAGTAGAATCACAAAGATGATGAAGCACCTCATCGTGGAGCCTCAAGCTTCGTGTACAACGAGTTCAGGCCCTGGAGTGCATAGAAAGCTGCATCACTGAGACAAATCCGACATTGCCCAATGTTGTGCCAGCCGAGGCTGAAGGACACGCTAAGAGTGAGGCGCTGTACTGCTAGCATGCACAACATAGGTTTCTCTTGCACACTACACTCTAATCAAGTCAATGTGTGTGTATTGATCCCATCCTCCTCTCCTCATGACCATCGTGCTGCTCCACCTCATTCACCGTGCTGTGCGCACCACTCCCCCGCGACCCCCGCACCCCCCTGCACCGATGGTCTCGCTTGCTTCCTTGGTTGCCCACATTGCCACAGCCAGCTTCCCCTATAGTGCTCTTTTGGTCCCGGCTGCCGTGCTGCTCGCAGATGCCACCTCAACAGTCATAACTCCGCTCCCTACGCCAATACTCTCAAGCTGTCCAGCACTCTTTGCACGCTGTTGCACCTCGTCTGCCCTCCGCACATATGGGTCCTGCACGTTGTCAAAGTGGGTGCGCGACCGCCCAGCCGACTCGGAACGGATGGCATCGGAAGCCAAGGAGCCAAAACAGTCAAGGTCCTTGCACGGATCCATTATGACAGCTGCGGCCCAAGGAAATTCAGATATGAAGCTGCTCTTCAAAGTGTACTTGGTGAGCTGCTCCGCTGCCAACTTCAAGGCCTCCCGCATTGTTGCTGGCACAATCTCTTCGTCCGTGTACACGTTCATCTGCGCCAACAGTGTATGATAGGCTGGAAGCACCTTGTCCACACTCGTATACTTTTTTGCCTAAGGTTGTTAAAAGATTTTAACCGAGTTGAACTCTACTCTAACTCACCCAAACTCACGAGTTAGAGTTTGAGCTCAAACTCGGGCCGCCCCCAGGCGAGTTGATCTCTACTCGACTCGCCTGGCACTGCTCAAACTCGGACTCTAACTATAACTCTAATGCTGGTCAAAGGCGACTCGAGTCCGAGTTTGGCGCCCCAAGTTAGAGTTCAACTCAAAATCCGAGAGCACATTAAGGCAAAGGGCAAGGCAAGTTTGAGGCGAGCTCAACTCTGAACTCTTAAACTGTGACTGGGGTGCGGTGGGGGGGGGGGGAGAGAAGGGTGGAGGGAGGGGGTGAAGGGGGGGGGGGGGGGGAGGGGCGAGTTAGAGTCTGAGTTCAAAATTCTGAACTCGGAGCACTCCACGTGGTGCAAGTCAGAGTTCGTACTCTAAAAACTTGGACTCTAACTCGACTCGACTCGACTCGTGGCCTGGGTCCCCAACTCTAACTCTGACTCATACCCTCCGAGTTGAACTCTAACTCGGGCGCTCTGAGTTAGAGTTGAACTTGGACGGGCGAGTTACAGTCTAGTATGCTCAACTGAACTCACCCCGGGTATGACATTAACAACCTTATTTTTTCCTCCATAGCCGCCGTCATCTTGGCGAGAGGAGCTAGGATCTTCAACAGCCACTCCAGATGCACTACGTTGTCAGCGTCCAGTGTGAACGACCGCGTAGCCGGCTCTGACCATCCTTTTATGAAGTGCACCTGTCTCTCCTTCCTCTAATCAAAGGCCTGCAACATTCAGTATTTGCTGCTCAGCGGGTCGTCACGTCCTCCAAAAGCTTCTCTACAACCCCTTTGCTGAGGTTGCGCTAAAAAAAAAATTGTTTGGGAGAGTTGCGGAGGGTTTGCACACTTGTCCTCTGCCGGCACCTACTTCTGTCTTTCCCCGCGTTTCTCTCTCTCATTTGAACAATACCACGGCCTGTTGGAATTTTGTGGCACATCCTCCCCAAACACTGTCCAACCCCTGCTTCTACAAGCGTGATCGTTGTCTCTCACTCACCACTCTCTTCAGGCCTGCCCATCTTTGTTGGCACAGCCCACACTTGGTCTTTTCCCACCAATGCCTTTGCCAATGCTCTCCGCACCTTGGCAGAAGTAAGCATCTCTCTCTTCTCCCTCGCTGCTCCACCTCAGGTTCAAGTTCCATGGCCAAAGATGCCGCCGCTGCCGCTTCATCTGCCACCGCTGCCTTTTCTTGTGCGCTCTCTCCTCCCAATCCTTTGTTATCTGGATCATCCTGTCCATCGTCGCCTCCCTTATCCTTGGTATCTCTTGAACGCTCCTCAACCTCTGCTGCCGTCATACTTAGGGCTGGTAGTTTTATTTCAATTTGATTGAATCAAATGAAAAATTGTGCAAATTGCCTGTTTCAATTTCTTTTAATCAATCGAAGATCGTGCATTTGATCACGGATCAAATTGGTCAAGGTGCCTCTCCCCCAAAATCATAATCAGATTGCAGATCATGTCTGAAATTTATTTCATTATTACCTTGGGGTTTTTCCTCCTTGGGCCATCCATGTCTGTGTTTTGAGGCATTTGTTTTTGATTAAAAAATCGGATTAATCATTTTTCACAATTAAAATGATCATTTTTTCGCGCACATGGGGAATCAAAATCGAACTCCCGATTAAATTGACGCCTTCGATCTGGTCAAGTGCGATCCAAATTGCGGTGTGATTAATTGAAATTCCAATTAGATCCGATTTTCTGGCTCATATTGAAAAATGGAACTACCAGCCGTAGTCATCTTCTTCCTTGCCTCTACGCTGGCGGCGCTGCCTAAATAGCGTAAAGGTGCGTGGTTGGTCAGAAAAGACTGTCCATGGCCCTAGCACACACTCTGCCATCTCTGCAGCGATGTCGCGCGCCAACTATGTCCCGTAGGCTGTAGGTTCTTCCACAAGTCAATCGCATGTAAGCATTCCTCACACAGCTGCGCCTGAGCCACAAGAATGTCATAACACATGTTCCAGTGCAACATCCTCGGGAAGTTCTCACCCTCCCACTCCTCCTCTTTCTTGTCAGCATGCCTTTCTTCACCGTCTTCTTCCATGCTTCCCGTGCAGCCTTTGGCAGGATTGTAGCCTTCGACTGCACAGCAGTCATTGCCTCACACAACTGATGTATTTGAAAGCTAGGCATGTTCTTCGCCACAGTTGACACAACACACATCACCGGCTGCTGCTGTGCCTCACCCCAATCCCATTTTCCAACTCCTGCTGCTGCTACCGCCGCCACCTTGTCGTCCCCCTCCTCCCCGACCTCATCACCATAGTATCCATACATCCAAGTTATGGTTTGCGTCTACCTTTGCATGTGCTGCTCTCTCATCGAACGTGCTCTCTAAGGCCCAACTCCGCAGGACCTGTTCAGGGGCAGCCATGGCTAAGTAATCACCCTCTCCCGCCACCTCCTCGGCCAACACCCTCTCATTACACCTCCTACGCTGCTGCACTGGATGCTGGGGTGACTCGACAGACCCCGCACACCTCCTCGTTGCCCTTGTCCTACATCGGTTACTGGTGCTGCTACTACCTTTGCTGGTGGTGGTGGTGGTACTGCTGCTGGAATTGCTTCTTCTTCTGCTCTGCCACCCTCATCATCTCACGTTGGTGTTTGAGGTTCCTTGCTGAAAAAGCAAGTAGGGAATCCTCTCTTGTTGCCGTGGTTGCTGCTGCAACTGCTGCTGCTGCTGGTGGTGGTTCTCCTTACTATCGCAATTGCGGCTGCTGCTGTTGCTGTCGCTGCATTTGCTGCAATTCGTGCTGGTGCCACCCCTCTCTTTGCTTTGTAGTTTGCACAGGGGTGCCTGTAGTTGCGTTGTCCCGGCTGAAAGCACAGGAGCCCCTTTCGACGGTCTGGTGTGATTGTGCTTGCAGTTCCTGCAGACGTTGCCGTTCCCTGTTTGTCCTTGGCTTGCTTTACTGCATGAAAGCGTGAGAGTGTTGCCCCGGCTGCCATGTTAGGCCAGGTCAAGTTGCCTCCCACAACCTTCTGCGACTAAGGTTGTTTTGGATGATGAACGCGGGTCGAGTTCTTTAATCAAACTCGACTCGAACTCAAACCTATGAGTCAAACTCAAAATCGTGAGTTCGGGTTGAGCTCAACTCGCCAAGTCCGAGTTACCCTCTGGGCGGATGAGTTGAGTTCAACTCAACTCGGGTTTGCTGAGTCCGAGTTTCAACCCAAACTTGAAGCTTGAACTGTAAAATGGAAGTAAACAGGCTGAAACAGTTTACACACACAACAACGGTCATTTCCTATGCTTTTGACGTCGTTTATAGACAAAACATGAACCTATACGACACTCGAATGAACTTGAACTTGGAAACTCGAACCTTGTGTGGGACTATTTTGGCAGGCGTTTTTATGTTGCTGTGTTTTACTGAGTTTGACAGTTTCCACATGCTGCACGCCGCTGCATGCATCGGTTTGCACCTACCTTCCAAATTTTGGTCGACCGGTTTTTTTGGTAATTCCATTTCGGCCGAAGTTTTGGTGGTTAAAATATGGGAAATTAGTGAACTTTCGGTTGTCTAGCTAAAGTTGAGTACAAAATTTGACTTAGAATTTCTCACAAGTTTTCTTCAGTTTCAGGATATATAGTTTTTAAAATTTTTAAATGATTTGTTTAAAATGGAAAGGCCAAGTAGTGCCAACGTACAAGACAGTCCCATCTACATAGTATACAACACAAAGCTGAAATTCACCTAATTAAGACATGATACCGCACACTTAGAACGCAGAGAACTTGCAGAGACATGTCTCGTAGTCATTGTCTTGCCCTCGAGGAAGCCCTTGCCGGACTTGCCGTCTGCCACAATGGGACCGTGCAGGAGCACCGAGAACTGAGAGTACTTAATTTCCTTAGCGGACTGCTCTGCCATATCGCGGTACTTCTGCCCCAGCACGTCAAAGATGGCGCCATTCGTGGTATTTTCGTTGATGCCGATGTTGAAGTGCGCTTTGACGTTGTCGGGGCGTCGCAGCTTTGCGTGCGTGACGCGCATGCTCAGGGTCATGTCGACCAGGCTGCGATCTTAAGGGTGAAGAGGTCGATGTCTTATGGACCCTTCTTGGAGGTGGCAAGGAAGGAGAACGTCATCCCACTCACGGACACTGTGTTCACATTGCCCTCGACTGAAGGCACAGGCACCGCTGAGTTGTTCACAGACACAGAAGGCAGGAGCCCATCCTCGCCAGGACTCCACACACTTGCCAGTGCGTGCCTTTAGGTACTGCGAGTGGCGCTTCGACGCCTCATCCTTCCATAGCACGTCCACCTCCTTGATCCATACCCGGATGCCATTGTGCCTTGCTGCCTGAATGTTGTTGTCCTTGTATCTGGAGAGGCGCACGTTGATGTGGGGGCGCGCGTCGGGGCTCAGGCAGAAGCTCTTGTCCAGCTTGCCGTTGAAGTCAAAGCGCGTGCCCTGCGCGCCCACGAAATGCAGGTCGTCGTTCACGCTGGTGTTGTCGTTGTACATGCTGCCCACCCAGCTGGGCATGTAAGTCGGGCTAAATGCATCGCCCTTCTCCACGTGCAAAGTGTGCGTGCCACTGGGTGGCGTGCCGCGGCCCGTTGGGTTGTCCGCCCTCTCCGGACCGCCTTGCAGGAGGTAGCAATAGGTTCCCTTCTTGAAGCCTGAGGGGTTAGGGCGGCAGAAGGTGCTGTCCCAGTTGAAGTACTAGTACATCCAGCACCCCGCCATCTTGCGGCACTCGTTGCAGCACGCGCCAAGGCTACGCACCGTCGAGTACTTCACCACGTCGCCCACGGCAGTGAATCTCTAGTAGTTGATGCTCGGGCCGCTATTTAGGCGCAGGAACGTTGACTTTTGTTTGCTCATGTAGCGCTTGTTGTAAATGCCAAACCAGTAGCTGAGGTGCGTGTCCCACGTGGACGCCTTGTCCTTATTGAAGCCATGGTATTGAAACACAGGCAGCACATTGCGCAGGCCGCTGGAGAAGGTCTTGGGGCAACTGGCACGGCGCATGCGTTCAACGCCATAACGGCAGATAGGGCCACAACGGCCACAAAGGCAAGAAGGAGGGCCATGACAATGTCTGCTTACAGGCCTTCTAAGGAATGCTTTTTGAAAGAACATTGCTGATAGGGAGAAGCAATGGAAGTGCACCGCACATGGGTATGAGCAAGTCATATGAGCAAAACATGGGAAGTCAACTTTGGACAAATGTTGAAAAAAACATCTTTAGACATACTCTGCCACAGACATTGCTAGTCCACTAGACCCAAACCCTGCAGAAGAGGATCACCTTCAACCTCAAGAGACAAACAACCAAAGACCTCTGAATCAACAAAAGCACCCTCAATAACTTCGTGCTCCTCTTCTTCATCCATGTTTGTTACTTTTTCCTTCTCCTTGTCCTTGTCTTGCGTCCTGCGACATGGTTGTCTGCTCATTAGAGATTGACACACCCTCACTACTGGCCGCGGCCACTGCTGCTATGGCAGCAGCAGCTTCTGCCATTGCACCTGCCACTGCACCTGCCTCTACACCCGCCACTGCTCTTTGCGCTTCATTGTCCTGGGTGACTGGCCCTGCCCTTGTCCGCCGAACGCCAGCCAGCACAGGTGGGTTGTTGCGGTCCTCCAACAGCTTGGACGCTTGCTCGTGTCTGCACAGCGCCTGTCAAGTAGCCAATCATAACGCTGTGCAGTTTTGCGGTTGACCATAGTCCGTGCCAGCTTAGCCATGCGCTCAGGATCTAAGGGAACCTTTTTTTTGCGCTGCAGTCTGCCGAACACACTCCACCGGTGCTCACAGTCAGACGCACTCACGGCCTGCGACAGCAAGCACAACGCCCACCTCTTTAGCTCTTTGCATCCTCGCCGTACATATTCCACCACTGCACTCCCTCCATGTGGCGTGTCTTCAGGAGCCGCTCGACAGCTAGCTTCGCAGGCGCGGAGCCAAAGGAACCACGAAGCACCATGTACTCATCCATCAGTTGGTGGTGCAGCTCCTGACGCTTTGCAAGGTCGGGCTAAAGCTGCTTGAAGAGAGCATGCCAGTCCCTCATGAGTTGAGGATGTTCCATGGCCTCTTCAATGAATGCTTGGCTTAGGAGCATTCCCACCGAGTGAAGGGGACTGTGCAGTCCATCAGACCCATCTGGATTCACTCCATCCCACCTCCGCTGCAGGCTGTCCGTGGCTGCCTTCACAAAAGTAGCATTGGTGCGGAATGGCACCAGGCGGCCGAGGATTGTGGTGTGCGTTGCCGACTGCTGGCTGGTGCCTGCCTATTGCTGCTTCTTGCGCCATGGCACACACAACATGCTTGCAACCCGCCTCGCTGCCTTACCAAGCATTTTTCTCCGAGTATAGCCAGGGGACCAACCCCTTCGTAGTGTCAACGCGATGCAGCATGGTGACGACGATGGGTTCCACGAGGGTGCGGACGGCATTGCAGCGTGTCCAGAAGGCACGATCCAGGACATGCATCTGCACCCAATGCCCTTCATCATCTTCTGTCACTGGCAGGCTCACCTATTCATGGTTGGCCACAATGGAGCACAAATTGTTCTCCATGGACGCTGAGGAAGCGCTCAAGCATGATGAAGTTTGTGCCAAAGCCTGTCTTGCCCGGGCGGAGGAAACAAAGGTTGCTGAAAACCTGGCGGAAGATGCCGCCAATTGTGCGATGACCCTTGACAAAAACACAGATGATATTCAAAGCCCCAAGCACCACAGAGCACCCCGGCATGCAACCCATGAGGTCCTCGGTGCATGGATCCAAACAGAGGGCGGTGCAGCGGCTCCCAATGATGTGGGGAAACTCTGGGCTTAAGATGCGGACGGCGGTCCAGCTGTTGCCCACATAACGACTTGGAGCTACGGGCCCACCACCTCAATGGATGTGCAGAGGAAACTGGTGATGTATTCCCTCGTTTTCCTGCTCACTTGGTCGCATTCGCCACGCATGAAAACATACTCGGATTGCAATGCACATGATGACCAAATGGACAAGTCTGTCCGTCGAGCCATCGCACTGCACCGTCACTCCTGTCCGGGCCCATTTGGCATGTAGCTAATCCAGGAGCCTCTCGGTCTTCTCCACCACCTGGTCCAGCTGCGGCTCCCCCACACGGTAGGCAGCCAGCGTGTCCATGCTGGACACTTGAACTCCACGACGGCCTAGAGGAAGGCCTTGACAGCGTGCTTCTTGCCATGACGCAACGCGAGGCCCTCCTCGATCACCATCATGGCAAACATCTCATCCAAGTTGGAGCACGCCCGCTCGTCCCAGACTTCTCCAATGCGGCACTGACTGCTGCTGATTGAGCGCGATCCTAGAGGGTGTTCAGGACCTCAACGCCCCGGGACCAACCCGTCAAGCTGGTCGTCATCTGCCTCGTCATCTTCAGCGATCTGCGGCAGGGCAGTTCTCCGCATGTCTGCTGCATGCTCAGATGTGCATGCAGAGATGTCAGATATACTCGTAGTTTTGCAGTAGGTTCGGTAGACACCGCCGAGAATGTGCTTGGCAAAGCAGGATACCCTGCAGGCGACTTTGTGAGCGCAGTTCCTATAGCGCTGCTTGCGCCAACCATGAATCGGCTTGAAGTCTGCACTGCAGTCTGCATCAAGGGTGGGCAAGGAGGGTGTCGGACGCAACGATTTGGCCATGGTGGCCAGCCCTGAGGGCCCCAGACAGGGCACTGCTACATATAGAAACTGTGCGGGAAGAACCTTAGTTTTAGTCATGTGGATGGGCCGACGCACAGTACACAGCCCGTCACACAAGCTACGCACCTGCATGAGGAAAACAATTGTTCAGTTGAGCGTTACTGCATAGAGTAGGGAAAGGTTTGACGTTGGTGGGGCAGAGAGCACTCTGGAAATGGACACTCCACGTTCATCGATGATGAGGTGCTGATGTCACCTTTGGCATAGGGGTTTTGGTGGACCTGAACCAGGTTTTGGCTGTTTCAATAATTAAGGGAGGTGCAGAACGGTCTTTGCATTGTCCTTGGTTGACCTTGGGTCAGGGTCCTGTGGGAGGAGAATTTAAGTAACATTTTTAAAATTGTAACCCATGAAGATGAAACGTTTTGGCTGAAACAAATTTCGGCCAAACTTTTGGTAAAAAAAAGGGGAAATTGCCAAAATTTGGACCGCAGGTTTGTACCCGCTTTCCCCTTTTGCACTTGGGCGAGTTTGAGTTCAAACTCGATGGGCCAAACCCAACTTGTACTCGAAACCCAGTCCGAGCCCGAGTCCGAGTTCAACTGTAAAAGGGCGGTTTGAGTTCTAGTACAAACTTGAACTCACGAGTTTTTCTGACTTCGAGTCGAGTTGGACTCTAGTTTACTCAGTGAACATGCTTATGCGTGGCCTTTGTTGCTGATCCAACCACTACCGCCGCTCTACTGTTATTAGTTTCTACAGCTCTTATTTCTGTAACTGCTGTTGAAGGAGAGCGTCTCCCTCTTCTTGGGTTTGCATCTTCTGCTACTGATGCTGCCTCATACTCTGCCATACCCATCTGCCTACACTTGCCTCTTCTCCAGGCCCTACCCCTTTCCATGCTCCACCTCAGGACCCGCCCCATGTCCCCTCCCCCGGACTGGCCCCTGCCCATCCCCCCTCCCCTCCCCCGGCCCCTGTCCATGCATCCATACCTGCCCCGGTTTTTGCCCTCGCCCGGCTACCTCTCCCTCCTCTTCCCCTTGCCCCACCCCCTCTCCCTCTTCCCCTAACCCCGCCCCCTACACCTTGCTACATCTCCTGTCCAGAAACTGGCCCCAACATTGCCCCTATCTATCTCCCCTGCTTTCCTAGCCCGTGCCGTGCCCAGGCTCGGCTTCTTAGCAGTTGTAGTGACTATGGAAGTGTGTCAGAGAGACTGGGTTGGTCACGCAACAAAGCTGGCTGCTTGTCTTGCTGCCCTTGATGGTGTTGCAGCTGGGACTGCCGCTGCTGCTGCTGCTGTTGCCATGCTTGTGGCAGCAATGTGAATTGCCGCTGCCGTTGCTCCTGCAGCTGCCATTGGTGCGGCTTTTTCTGCTGCTGATGCTACTAGTGTTGTAGCGGCTGCTGCCGTGGTTGCTGCCATGGTTGCTACTTTTGTTGAGGCCCCTGATGCTGCAGCTGCTGCTGCAACACAACACCACGAGACCTCCAATGGGGAGCCGGGGAGAGCCCCTCATCCTATGATCCTTAAATTGCCAAGCGCTAGTTGGATTGCTTTTAAAACTAACTAAAAAAATGGGTTTCCAAATACGGAGAATAGTGCATAACTCCCTCCTTGAGAAATGGTTGAAAACTTTAGACTCAGACTGCCCCTCTTCCTTCATAACCTATCCCTTTCAATAAAAACAATGAAATTCACAATACATGCACATAAGTTTACAAGAGGAGGATCTGATGTCAGGATTGGAGTGTCTCTTAAGTAGGGTTGGTTGATCTTTATATTGTTATCCAGAAAATGATGTTTTTGCGATATTTGCGATAGCGATGACAGTAACGATGATACTTTTCCGATAACGATGTCAATATATTTATCTCAACTTTACTGTCGCGATGTTATCTCACCATTTGGGCGATTTTATCCCTGTGCAAGGGCGATTTTATCTCAACTTGGAACATGATATCATCTCATCTTAGGCCATCATTTTTGTAATCAATCCTCAACACCATTTTGTGCAAACTTCAAATATTACACCATCCAATGACAAAGATACACATTGAAAGGGAAAAACAAGATGGATTAGTGAATGAGAAATGAAGAGGAGGACGAGGGGTTTGGAGGGAGAGGGAGAGTGTTGAGAGCAGGGGAGGCGGTGGAGGTAAAAATCTTTATAGTCTCATTTTGGATCACAAAAAGACATGCCGACCAATCACTTGTCACCGAATGTGCTATACCAAGAGTGCAAGCACATCAAGGCATGCAGGGTTGGATTGCTCAGGTGATTCCGCTGCTATCCACAATGCGACGACCAAGATTGAAGACGTGCTCCACGGATGTACTGATGGTGGGTATGGCGTACATCTCTTCGGCACACTGACGGATACCCATGAGGCTACTACGAGTGCTCTAGTAGTGATGTATGCCCCCTTGTGCTCCTCCCTCCCCTAGAACTACTCAGGCTCGTTTGCAACTACTACTGCCATCGCCTCCCCCCTCCTCCCTGTGTTGCCACACAACCCTGACTGCTGCTGGCAGCCGGTACACTCACACCTTTTCTGCCATCTTTGCCACTGTAGCCGCAAGCAATCTCCTACGCTTCGGCTGCGTTGCTCCCCTGCTCCTCTGTGTCTGCTGCATGGCACTACCCTCTGCTACCCCGCCACATGATGATGCCAGTTTCCTGACCTCTGTCGCTCTCTGTAGGTAGGATCCCACAATACCGTCAAAGCATGCACGAGAGACCGCATCCGTCTCATACTCCACAGTCGTCTCATCCTTGTTAAAGAGGTCGAGGCCCCTCTCAAGATCCATCATTACGGCCACCCACACGACATCTGAGATGTAGCTGTGGTCAGTATTGTACTTGTGCAGCTACTCCTATGCTAAGGTGAGAGGGCCGACCAAGGCCTCTGGGGTTGCTGCCAAATCCCTGTACAACGCCAAGTCACCATGCAGTCTGTGGTAGCTTGGCAACACCTTGTCCAGTGTCACATAGCGGTTCCCCTCCAACGCCTCCGTCACATCGCCACAAGGGAACAAAATCTCTAGCAGCACTCCATCAACACTGTGTTGTCCCCATCCAACGAGAATGGGTACTTTGCTTACTCCGTCCTCCCCTGCATGAAGGCCACCCGCAGCGCCGACATCTCCGAAAACGCAAGCAGCATCTGATATGTGCCGCTTAGGGTGGGGTTTTTCAATATCGAATGGCCTCCCCATATCAATATTGAGCTCGATATCGACATTGGATATCGATATCAATATTGTATCAATATCGATACCCATGTTTGGGGTACTTGCCGCCCTCCGACCCTGCACCTCTATATCGACGATATCGAGGCACGGTCGATGTTTTAGTTTTTTTCCTCCCCTAACATCACATCGAGCAATATTGACCCGACACCAAATTCATATCAAGCCGATATCGAGCGATATCGACTTGATACCGAGTCCATATCGTGCAATACTGACTATAGCATGTACATATTGTGCATGAGTCTTTTGCCCTTTCCATTCAGTATGAAACTGGCTTTCTCACCTTTTGCCTTTTGTGCAAAAATGTTCAAGTCCCTTGCAGCAGCGACCACCTCTCTCCATAGGAGAGGACATCCTACACGCATCTTCAAGTGAAAACAGGCGGCCTTGGGGGCTGTTTCCTTTGGAGGGTGGTTGGTGGGGGCATACAGGATCCAAGGCACCCATCCATATTTGTTTTGGCCCAATGGGGCCTGCAAAACTTTGCATTTTTCTTCGCACAGAATTAGCACCAGATTTATAAACGGGCCCTCTCGGACTGGGTAATTGCTGCCAAGAATTTTTAGGGCCGCGTAACCAGCAGCAGACAAAGGTGACAAGACACCAGATTAATCCTCTAAGTGGGGATGGTCAAACTGGTATTGGGGACACTGCATTGCAACAGCAGCTACAACTACAGCAGCGAGTGAGGCCCCGTCTCCTACGACACTTCCATTGGCCGCAGGCACAACGGCACTAACGGCTATGGCTACAGGAACGGGGTCAAGTGCACGAGCATTGACCACAAAGCAGACTTATTGACGTGGTGGTAGTCCCTCATCCACTGGGGGATCTAGCGCGCGGAGCGCAATAGCACCAGGAACACTAGCAATTGCAGCAGCAATAGCACTAGTATTATCGCTTGGATGGTTCTTGATGTCACCTGCAAAGCGTACAGCAGCAGAATGCGCAACGGAGCTAGCAGCGGCAGGGTGGATGGCAGCCGATTGCGTAGTAGCAGAGGGTGCAACAACAGAGGGAGTAGCAACAGAACGAGCAAAAGTAGAGCAAGCAGCATTAGAGCGAGCAGCAGCAAAGTGAGTAGTAGCATAACGAGCAGCCATAGAGCGCGCGAGCGCAGCAGCGGAGCGTACGGCAGCAGTAATAGAGCGTACAGTAGTAGAGCATGCAGCACCGGAGCGTGCAGCAGCAGTTTGTGAGCGCGTTGTAGCAGAGCGTGCAGCAGCAGCTAAGTGTGTGGTAGTAGCTGAGCGTGCGACTGTAGTGTAGGCAACGGCGGCCGCGGATGGAGATGCGGCCGGGGTTGATATGGAGTGTGTGGTGGATACAATCACTGGGGGTGGGGGAGATGTGGACAGGGTGGCGCAAGGGAAGTATGAGGCAGGGTCAGGGGAAGTGCTTGCAACGGCGTGGGGGAGAGGTGGCCTTTTGGTGGCACGTAGCGTCGACATGCAGTTGTACGCTCTTGGCTCAAGCGTGCAACATGGCGCGGGGAGTCTTGGAGAGGGGAGGAGCAACACGCCTGGACATGGGATGGGTGATGAGGAGGTTAAGGAGGGTGGGGGGGGAGGAGGTTGAGGATGAGTTGGCAGAAGTGGAGACTGGAGAGGAGGTGGTGGGGTGGGGTGGTGCGGAGACGCATGTGGTGATGAGGTAGCGGCGTGGGGCATATTTGGCTGTACACTGGTCAGGCTGTGGAGGAAGAGGGGGAGGAATGGGATGATGGGCCTGAGGAGGATGAGTTTGTGTCACCATCAGAGGAGGAAGCAGGTATGGGTGATGATGATGATGACATGGATGTTGAGGGGGTTTGGGTGAGGTTGGATGCAAAGGGGGAGGAGGAGCGGCAACGGAAAAGGTGGGTGGATGACGACAAGGGGTTTCAAGAGTTTGAGTTCACGGCTCCACAGCTGTTGGAGCATGGAGCGGGTGGTGTGACTGATCCGGGACCGGTTCTTCCATTAAATGAGTTGCAATTCTGCAGACCCCTTAAGGGAACCACATGGGATGCGTCTCGCATGCTAGATTGGGTGGCGGGGTTATGGCATGAGAGCTTTGCACGGTACAGGGAGAGTAGTATAGTACGCGACTTTTGGGCTGCGTACGAGGAGATGTTTGCATGCCATGCATGGTATGGCATGGTGATGGAGGAGCCCGCTGTACGGTTTGTGCTGTTTGAGGCAATGGGGATGGGTCTATCTAGAGGAGACAACAACTTGATGGAGGAGATGGATGTGTTGGTGAACAGCCCATGGGTGGTGCGGCCCACACAATCCGCAGTGGGAGTCCGACACTTGAGCAGCAAGAAGCAGGGACCTATAGTGATTGCGATGGGGAAGAGGCTTGTGCAGAGGAGGCGTGACTTGGGTGGAGGTGTAGGTGGGGTGGGTGGAATGAAGGGGGAGGAAGGAGGGGCTGAGGGAGGGGCGGAGGGAGGGGTGCAGGGAGGGGGGCAGAGGATGACGATGACGAGGCATTGGATAACTTGAGGAACACTTTGTAGGGTGGGGACAGCAGCCGCTGCATGGGCCGGCAAAGGAGGGCAAAGAGCTTGAATGAGAAAAAACAAAGAGAGCACAAAACTCTAGGGGAGATGATGGACATGCACGCGCAAACGCGCCTTGACGACTTGTTTGTGGCTGAGGTGTTGTAGGATGGGTTGCCACTCAAGTATGGGAAGTCGCGAACGGCAAGAGGAGCGTGGATTCAAGATCTAAAGGAGAACAAGGGACCGACATCTTCAGCCATGACTCGGTGGACATTTGTTGGATGAGTGGTGGACGTTTGTTGTATGAGTGGTGGACGTCTGTTGGATGAGTGGTGGACGTTTGTTGGATGAGTGGTGGACGTTTGATGGATAAGCGGTGGATGTTTCTTGGATGAGTGGTGGATGTTTGTTGGATGAGTGGTGGACGTTTGTTGTATGTGCGGTGGACGTTTTTGGGATGAGTGGTGGACGTTTGATGGATAAGCGGTGGATGTTTCTTGGATGAGTGGTGGATGTTTGTTGGATGAGTGGTGGACGTTTGTTGTATGTGCGGTGGACGTTTTTGGGATGAGTGGTGGACGTTTGTTGGATGACTGGTGGAAGTTTTTTGGATAAGCGGTCAAAGTTTGCTGGATGAGTGGTGGAAGTTTGTTGGATGAGTGGTGGAAGTTTGTTGGATGAGTGGTGGATGTTTGTTGGATGAGTGGTGGAATAAAGTTTTCTTTGACGTTTTTAAAAATTTCTAACAAAAATGTACCCTACCGTGTTCTTTTCTCGTTTCACTCTGGCCTGGTTTCTACCAAAAAACTTAAAAAACACTTGGTGTGGGCTCGACTCCGTGCGAATGCGCAATTTTGTGCACTCAACCGGATACCCCCAAGGTCTGATTTGGGAGCTCAACGGCGCGCGTAGTTCTCGCCACCTCTCCTTACTGTTTTATGTCACTACATAAGCGTAGAGGAAAATCTATGTTTTGCATCGGCATTGACGAAGGCTCTCTCGAGCCGAAACTAGTTCGCCAACTGTTCTAAATGTCTCTTCTCTCTCGCAGTGACACTCTACCAGAAATCTCTTGCAGCCACAAGATGCGCAATGTTTCACCGTTTGTTGTATGAGTGGTGGATGTTTGTTGGATGAGTGGTGGACATTTGTTGGATGAGTGGTGGACGTTTGTTGGATGAGTGGTGGACGTTTGTTGCATGAGTGGTGGAAAAGCAGCTGCAGCCAATGTAAACGGAGTGGGAATGCGTGTGGGTGACCATGCAGCGTGACGGTTGGACCAAAAAAATGGTGCGGTCATTGTTGAAGGCGGTGGCGAGCAGCAACCACACAGGTTGCATCACGGTGGGGGGTGAGGTGAGCAATGCAAAGCGCAAACCTGGCGACCACATCGCTGACTACCTGGACCACAACATGAAGAAGGTGGAAGAGAGCATGGGAAAGAGGAAAGTGCTGCAAGTTGTCAAGGACAATGCTGAAAACAACAAGGCAGTCCGCCTCCTCAAGGACACCTACCGGCATGTTGTGTGGCCTCACTGCGTGGCTTGGACTTGTGCCTATAGGATGTGCTTGGCAAGCAGCCAGAGTGTGCGGTTGCTCTTGTCTAAGTGAACCATATCCTTCTGTTCATCAAGCGTCACTCCACTGTTGCCACACTCCTTTGAACCACATTCTTGCACGTGGAGCAGGGTTTACATTTCTGAAATGCTTTGGAAGGCGTTTAAGAATTATAAGTTACTCCATAGTTATCACACTCTTTCGCACTGCATTCTCGTAGCTAGAGCTGCTGTGTCCCGGCAAGACGCGCATTAGCATGCATGTCATCATGCTTGAGAGCGCTTTGTGCGAGTTGAGCATGAGTTGCGTAAACTTGTGGGCTGCACTGAGTGATCTGAGTTGCCAGTAGCAACAAAGGAATTCGGCATGTGGGTGCGGAAGCAAGTGCTGTATGCACGCTTTTGGGAGGTGTGCCACACGTTGCTTAACTTGGGCATGCCTCTGTACTAGATGCTGCACACTGCTGAACTTGGGTATGCTTGTCTACTAATTGCTGCATGCTATGGACACCACAAAAGAGCTCATGCCATGGTTGTATCATGACATGCTGAAGGTGAGTGACGAGCTCAATGCTGCTGTCGAGGCTGTTGCGCCCATCGTGTGCACACCCTACTAGTGCAAGCAACGCAGTGCATCACCCGCTCCTGCTAACACTGCTACTGTTGCAGCTCCTCGTGGTGCTGCTGCTGTTGTTGCTTCTGGTGCTACTGGTGCCACCGCTTGTTCATCAGTTGCTGCTACTGCTGTTGCTATTGAAGTTGTCCCTTGTCCACAACATGCATTTGTGGAAGTGGTGAATGGGTCGTTGAGGTATCGTTTCGATGGGGACCACTTGCGTGGTCTCCATAACCGCTGGCACTCAGTGGAGTGGTTGCCGGATCTGGCGTGGGTGGAGGAGGCAGTAGAGTGCAGCGATGAGAGCAGGGCTGATTAGAGCCACTTTCTGGACAGTGGAATCTGACATGACACAGCGTGGGCTTCTCTACAGCCAGTTCATAGCTAAGTGCCTGCTGTGACGCGACTCCTTTGGGAGGCCATATGCGCATGAAGCCACCAAGCTCGTGAAGGAATACAATATGGCAGCGTCTGTATAGTGGGAGATGCATGGACAGAGAGGCATCCTGCCGAAAATGTGGGCTTTGTGTGTCCTCACGCAATGTGTCAATTGCTAGTGACGCTGAGCGCGGTTGGAGCATGTTCTGCTGCATTCAGCGCAAGGACCGCATCAAGCTCACACCTCAGTGTTTTCAGGACTTGGCTTGCACGCAATGCAACCGCCACACCATCAAGTGCTTTCAGAAGGTGCAGAGCAGACGGAGCGGGCCATTAAGCTCCTTGCTGAGAAGGAGAAGCAGGATGCGCTTGCCGCACTGACAAGGGGCAAGGCAGCGGCACGGGCTGCAGCATCTATGTCTTTTCTTAGATACTTATGTATTGTAAGTTCTAGTTATCAACAGGCACGGGATGCAGCATCTGATGCTGGGGCTAGACAGGGTGCTTCCACTGAGGGTGGCAACTCTGCCACCACGACAGCATACTGTGCAGTCGCCACATCGTCTGCATTTGCCACGGGTCCTGCTTTAGCAGCTGATGCTAGCACTTCTAGGGCATGTGGCAGTGGAGTGTCAACTCTCATTGACGTGATTGACTCCATGCCCAACAAGGATGCGGAGGGCGTGGAAATGAGCTAGGAGAGGTTTGGGGACACAGACTCCCCACTTTAAAGGAAGCGCAAGATTTTGTGCTTGAGGTTCCAGCGGATGACGAGGATGGTACAGCCAGTGTGGTGGAGTAGGCTCATTCCATGCACCCCCTTGACATGGTACTCGCTCCTCTGCTTCCAAACCTTTTGCTCAGACATTCCCTTCTAAATTCTTAAGAAAATTTGCAAACCGTCTTACAAACTTGAATGCATCTGTTTACAAACATTTTGCTCCGACCGTCCCTTTTCTATCCCATCTTCTTTGGTGTTTGAATGAGTTCATCTGACCACCATGTGTTGTGTAATAAATCAAATTTGCTGCTTTGAAGCACCATACGATTGATGTAACACAATGAAGCACTAGGGGAGATTGTTGGAGAGGGATAGGAAAGAGGTGAAGAAAGGGCAAACAAAGGAGGGGGGGGGGTTGGAAAAGTGGTAGAGGGGCAAAATTATGCGATATGGGGTAGAAAATGACATGAGTAAAACTGTTGAAACATTTATAGGAGGGGGGAGGGGGTGTTTCTGATGTTTTCA
>SZWC01001231.1:121971-178094 GCA_023375785.1 Penium margaritaceum | reverse complement strand
TGTGTGTGTGTGTGTGTGTGTGTGTGTTTGTGTGTTTGTTTGTATGAGTCCGCCTGCGGGTGTGTTGCAAAAGATGACAACCACATTGCGTGTGTTGTTGAGCGCAATGGTTCCCGGGATGTGAGAGGGGTAGGGAGAGACAGGGGAGGTAGAGGAGGTACAGCAAAAAGAGGATGAGGAGGAGGAGGAGGAGGTAGAGGAGGAGGAGGGGGCCCCGTTGTAGGCGTTGTGGATGCTGCCGCACAACAACCACATGTTGCTCTCCACATGTGGAGGTTGTTGTTCTTCTATGCCCCATGGCCACTGCTATGGCTTGAAGGACAGGTTGGACATGCACTGCTCCCTTGGAGTAAGTCCCCCAAACCTTGTTTGTGGTGCAAGTCCAAGCGAGACACCAGAAGAGTAGCGCAACAGATAGCATGTTGGACTTAGGGACAACAGGTCCTGCGATCGAGCCTTGAAGTGCGCAGGAGGTTTTTTGACCTTCCTGCACGGGGGGGAAGTTCCTTAGACATTTCTCCATGCATGAGAAGAGTGCGCCACTTGGCGGTCAGTGGATGCGCCAATTGGCGGACTGGTGAGGTGGTGTGGAGTGACCACCCCAAAAGTGCCACTACCCACACACCTTAGAAGCTAGGACTAGGACGATATGTACCAGGCTCATTCCTCATTCTAATTACACAATCTGGCCTTAGATGCTCCTCACATAGTTGTCCAACTAAGGAACAGTGTAAAGAAGACACTGGTTGGTCTAAGCCCCAGGAGTTAGTCTTTGACTAGCACCTCGCGCGAAAGTGACCAAGTGTTAAGTGGACACAGTTGCTAGCAAGTGATTGCCTAGGAACTGCTCAGTGTGGAACCGTGATCCTGAGGGTGATATCTTCTCCCAGCTGAAATGCTAGGAGCAGACGGCAGGTGCTATTGTGTCGGCCCTGTTTTCTAGTCTGTTTGCCTGAGGCCGGTTGACAAAGGGTTATGGGCCCAGATAGACCAGTTGTAAGGCACGCTTTGCTCAACTCTGGTACGGTCTCTCCAGGTGCACACGCCGGCTCCATCAGATCCATCAGCTCCATTAGCTTCATCAGATCCAACGGCTTGGTATGCACTCATCACACAGGGACCAAGGACAAGCTCTGCCCTTGGAGGCACGACCCTTGTGTCCCAACCAAAACAAGCTCTGCCCTTGGTGGCAAGACCCTGGGTGTGTTAGTGTAGATATACTCTCTGTCTGCAGGTGAACATCGGCTGGAGGGGTAAGCAACGGATCTGCATCCTAAAACCGGTAGCAGACATCAGCTAACATCAGCCTATAGCGGCCTCAATGCAGTAGAGACGTGGGAAGCAGACAAGGGCAACAAAAAATGGTTGACCCATTGGGAGGAGTGGGAGCTGCCGCGGGGCAGACCTCAAGCTCAACAGTGGCTACCATAGGGCAGACCACTGGAGCAAATGTGAGTGCTACGTCATTGCCGCAAGGTGTTGGACCCTTGGGAGGAATCCCCATTTTTGAGGGGACTGACTTCCCCCTTTGGAGATGGCAGTTCGAGCTGGCAATGAAAGTGCACGGCCTCATCAAGCTTTTGAAGGGAGAGGAGCAAATTCTTGCGGTGGGCTCACTGGAGCACGAGGCATGGATGGAACGGAATGATATTTTCATGTCATTCCTCAGCAATGCAATTGCTAAGAAGTATGTTCCCATCATTGTTGGGTACACGCTGGCTTCTGAAGCTTACCACAATCTGAAGCACGTGCACCAGTCCACCTCCCTCGCGAACAGATTATTCATCCTACAACGGCTGATCAGCATGCGAGTGAATGAGGGCGAGTCAATCCCCAATTTCCTACAAGAGTTTGAAGGACTCCTTGGCGAGGCTCGCCAGATGAACTGGGACCTTGACGAAAACATGCAAGCCATGATCCTCCTCATGGTGCTACCGGAGAGCTGGAGCCCAATGATCATCGTCATGGGCGGTTGGAAGGAGGATGACCTGACTTACACGGCAGTTTCCGAGTACGTGCAAAACGAGGCCATGCGCCACAGCGGAAGTGAGGCTAACTTCTCAGCCTATGCCGCTCGCTACGGTGGCCGTGAGAGCAAACGGTCAGCCTCTGGTCAGAAAGGCGCAAGCAGAAGCGGTGGCGGCGGAGGCAACAATGACGGCAAGGCTCCCAAGCGACAGGGCAACTGCCGCAACCGCGGCAAACCTGGGCACTGGGCAAGAGAGTGCAGGTCGCCAAAGAAGAAAGATGGCAGAAGCAGTGGGAACAAAGGCAGCAAAAATGGTGGCAAAGAAGCCACCAACATGATGGCACAGAGCATGCCTCCGGCACAAGGATCGGCGCTGCTCAGGCCAGGAGCTTTCGGGCTCGACTCCGGCACCGATCATCACTCCAGCAACGACCAGGCTGGATTTGTCTCCATCGGCCCCACCGATCAGCGGTTCAGATGTGCAAACGGTAGCATCGTGAACGCAAAAGGCGTGGGAGACAAGCTGGTGAGCATCAGCATTAATGGTGCAGAGAAGGATCTACGGCTACGTGACGTGGTCTACATGCCCTCCTTTGCGGCCAACCTTCTGTCCGTGTCAAAAACAACGGACGACATGACGATGTTGTTCATGCAGAAGAAGGCAGTCATTGTCGGGAACGAGGACATCAAGGTCATCTACGCCAACAAAGATCTTGTCGCACAGGTTCCATGGGTTGACGGACTCTACGTATTGTAGACAATGGCAGCAAAGAGCTCAAAAGACGAGGGTCATGCGGGTGCAGCTGAGGCAGTGGTCTCGGCACCAACGCAGGAGAGCACACCAACGAGAACTGAAAAAGCATCGTCTGCCGCAAAGGACGAAGACCCTGATCTGTGGCATAGACGCATTGGGCACATTGCACACAGCACGCTCCAAGTTATCCGGCAACAACAGCTGGTCCGTGGCATGGATGGTTGCAAGAAGGATGCGGTTGGGTGTGGCAGCCTGTGCGAACCTTGCCTCCAAGATAAGACCAAGCGAACGCGCTTTGAGCGCAATGGTCACCGTGCAGAATCAGCCCTTGACCTGATTCACACCGACGTGTGCGGACTCTTTCGCACGGCGTCAAACGGTGGTAGCAAGTATTTTCAAACCTTCATAGACGACCACAGCTGCAAAGTGTGGATCTTCTTCCTCAAAACAAGGGCAGAGGTCAAAGAAAAGTTGCAAGAGTTTGCCGCCATGGTGGAGCAGCGGACCAGAAAGAAAGTCAAAGCGATGCGGAGCGGCAACGGCGGAGAGTTCAAGGCATGCAAGGGCTGGTTGTGACAACATGGGATCAACCACCAACCCATAACGCCTTACACGCCGCAGAGCAATGGTATTGCCAAACGGATGAATCAGACCATCCTCGGCATGGTGCGTAGTATGCTCTTTGATGCAAAGCTTCCACCGCGGTTCTGGGCAGAAGCGGCAAGGACGGCATGCTATCTTGTCAACCTGACTCCTGCGGCTGCTCTGGGCAGGTGCGAAAAGAATAAGGGAAAGCAACAGATGACGCCACAAGAAGTTTGGTCAGGGAAGAAGCCAGACGCATCACACATGAAAGTATTCGGCTACACCGCATGGGCAAAGGTTCAGGCGGGTGAGGGTGCCGGCAAGCTGGATGCAAGAGCGCCAAAGTGCGCTATGGTGGGCTATGAGACGGCCCACAAGACATACCGCTTGTGGGACTTGGCAGGAAGAAGACTCATCACCAGTCGGGACGTAACCTTTGATGAAAGGAAACCAGGCAAGGAAGAGATGCTTGATCCCACGCAAGCCCCAAAACAGGGAGAGTGGTTGGTGCTGCTGGAGTCAGGAGATCAAGCTCCCAAAAACTGGCAACTGGTGCCAGTATAGCAGGCCGTGAAGAACAGTGATGTGGTAGGGAGAGCGGCTGCGCAGGCTGATGCAGCGGTGAGCTCCGACACAGAGTCGGAGACGTCCGAGGCCTCTGAGACCAGCTCGGAGGCGAGTGGCTCTTCAAAAGAGGAAAACTTAACTCCAAGGCAGCCAACAGCACAGGAGCAACAGCATTGCAAACATCCACCAGCAACGCAACGTCGGAGCACACGACAAAGAAAACAAACTCCAAAGTACGACACTGACACCGGAAGCTGGACTGGACTGAGCTGGTCCTATTTGGCTCAAGGAGAGCCACTCATTGTGGCTGAGGCGCTGACAAGGCCGGATGCGGTAAAGTAGAAGGAGGCCGTGGACAGCGAGCTCGCGTCCATCGAAGAAAATGGCACATGGGTGCTGGTGGACAGACCCGCTTACACTCACGTGGTGGGCTCAAAGTGGGTGCTCAGGTTGAAGAGGAAGCAAGATGACAGCATCAACAAGTACAAGGCAAGAGTCGTGACGAAAGGATTCTCATAGCGCGCAGGGTCTGAGTACGATGAGACCTTCGCACCGGTTGTCATGTTTGCCTCAATCAGGTCCCTGCTTGCCGTTGCTGCTGCCAAAGACCTTGAGATCCACCAGATGGATGTGAAGACAGTTTCCTTTATGGGAAGCTCGCCAAGGAGGTGCTCATGGAGGTACCGGAAGGTGTCAAAGCACCCAAGGGTAAGGTGTGCAAGCTGGTGAAGGCATTGTATGGGCTGAAACAGGCCCCACGGATCTGGTACAAGGAGATGGACAGCTTCATGGCTGAGATCTCCTTCGCACAATGCAAGAATGACCCCAGCGTCTATGTGCGGGAGGACAAACATGGCTTGCTACTCGTGGCGTTCTAGGCGGATGATATCATCATGTGTTTTTCCTTGCAGGAGGCTCTCACGGACCTCAAGAAAAATCTGGCCAGCAGATTTAAGATGAAGGACATGGGACCTCTCGAGTACTACCTCGGGATTGCTGTTCACCGCAACCGCAAAGCAGGCACCATCGAGCTCAACCAGACCAAGTACATCATGGACGTCTTGAAACGCTACAACATGGAGGATTGCAAGCCCGTCAGCACCCCCATGCCCTCCGACTGCAAGCTCTCCTCCTCCATGTCACCAAGCAACGAGGCAGACCGGCGGGAGATGCAAAACATTCCATACCAGTCTGCCGTTGGGAGCCTCATGTATGCAATGGTGGGAAGGCAACGTGACATCGCTTATGCAGTAGGTCAAGTGAGCAGGTTTGTGGCCAACACTGGGCCAGAGCATTGGCAAGTGGTGAAGCGGATGTTTTTCTACCTCAAAGGAACTCAGCACGTTGGACTTCGGTTTGGAGATCTAGAAGGATCAGACTTGCTGCGACCGACATGCTACACTAACGCGGACTGGGGAGGATGGATTGATGACAGGAAGTCCACCTCAGGGTTTGTCTGTCTTCTCAACCGTGGTGCGGTCTCGTGGGCAAGCAGGAAGTCGGACTGCATCTCACTTTCTACTGCTGAGGCGGAGTACATTGCACTCTCCGAGGTGTGCAAGGAAACACAGTAGCTTTGCAGTTTGCTTTATGAGATCAAAGCACCATAAGAGGAAGAAACCATCATCCGCATCGACAACCAAAGTGCCATCGCTATGGCAGAAGACAACATGATCTCCCGGCGTACAAAGCACATTGACATTCGGTACCGCTACTCACGTGACCTTGTCGCCAAGGGTGTCGTGGAACTGGAGCACGTCGCAACCAAGAAAATGCTTGTGGACTTCTTGACTAAGCCACTAGACAGCGACTTGCATGTTGCAGGTGCTCGAGGAGTCAGCGTGGTGGATGCAAGAGATGAGAACTAAAGACCAAGAAAATTGACATGCACAAACACAACCTAGAGCTACAGGTTCATGCCGAAGAAAACGACCACAGGAGGTGGCCTAAGGTGCAAGGGATAGATTGTTGTACTTCTATGCCCCATGTCCACTGCTATGGCTAGATGGACAGGTTGGGCATGCACTGCTCCCTTGGAGTAAGTCCCCCAAACCTTGTTCGTGATACAAGTCCAAGCAAGACACCAGAAGTGTAGCGCAACGGATAGCATGTTGGAATTAGGGACAACAGGTCCTGTGATCGAGCCTTGAAGTGCGTAGGAGGTTTTTTTACCTTCCTGCATAGGGGGGAAGTTCCTTGGAAATTTCTCCATGTATGAGAAGAGTGCGTCACTTGGCGGTCAATGGATGCGCCAATTGGCGGACTGGTGAGGTGGTGTGGAGTGACCACCCCAAAAGTGCCACTATCCACACACCTTAGAAGCCAGGCCTAGGACTATATGTACCAGGATCATTCCTCACTCTAATTACACAATCTGGCCTTAGATGCTCCTCACACAGTTGTCCAACTAAGGAACAGTATAGGGAAGACACTGGTTGGTCTAAGCCCCAGGAGTTAGTCTTTGACTAGCACCTCGCGCGAAAGTGACCAAGTGTTAAGTGGACACAGTTGCTAGCAAGTGATTGCCTAGGAAGTGCTCAGTGTGGAACCGTGATCGTGAGGGTGATGTATTCTCCTAGCTGAAATGCTAGGAGCGCACGGCAGGTGCTATTGTGTCGGCCCTGTTTTCAAGTCTGTTTGCCTCAGGCCGGTTGACTGAGGTCGAGGTCGATGTTGGAAGGTTGACATAGACCTTCCTGGACATGAGGTCAAGGTCGAGTGTCAATCGAAACCAGAAAATGCTGTGATCGACCCGAATCTTGGCATGCATGTCCCTTTTTATCCCCTAGATTTAAATCCACCCTCAGATTCCCAATGTACTGACCACTTAATGTACATTTTCCAAAGTTTTCATTTGTTAGTTGCACTGATTTTGGGTTCTTAGTCTTTTTCTGTTTAGGTGCTAAAGCTAGTCCGAAAAAGAAAATGGGTTGGTCTGTCGCTACCGTGCCATTTGTTTTTATCTGTTGCAATGGTCGTTTGATTTTCTGTCGCGAGAGAGCCCCTGTAGCGTCGTTTTGTTGCCACCCACATCCAATGCCCAGCGTCTCCAGTCCAGTGTCTACCACCAAGCGGCTGCCCTCTAGCATCCACCTTCCAGCATGTGCCGTCAAGCATCTACTGTCTAGTATGTACCATCTAGCATCTACCATCCGACGTCCAGCATTTTACCAATTGATGGAGAAAAAAAAGAGGGGGCAAAGCAGTCCACATTTGCCAGCGAATGTCGGCAGTTTGCGGGGTTCAAGGACCAGAAAAAGAATAATTAGCGGAAAATTTGAGGTCCACAGAAAGAAGAGTGCAACCAGAAGAATCTCTAAGTGTTGGCGAAGGCGGTGCGTTGGCTGACCTCAAAACTTGGACGAGGTCAACACCCCGACTCTCAACCCAGCGTGCTGGGTCAAGGGTTGAGAGCAACATAGGGACAACCATAGCACTTCAAATTTGGCAACAACATCGAGTAAGACATTTACACAAATCACAACGACACCACTCACACATTCTCTCCACTACACCCACAATGACACCACTTACATATTCTCCCCGCTGCACCCACAATATCAGCACTCACACATTCTCAGGACGTCACCCACAATGACACCAAGGACACACAAACACTCTCAGGCAATAGGCAAAGCCTGAAAGAACGAATGACCTTTATGAACTTTTCAGGTGCCAGTGCTTTTATTATAAAATCAGCCCGCTGCACATTCCTGTTGACCTTGATGACGGAGATCACCTATCGCTTTACAAAATAACACACAAAGTGACATAGATTACCTGTCCTTTCTGTGTCCATGAAACACACAAGAGTTCTTTGCAATGACAAGAGCACTCTGGTTGTCACAACAAAGATCGATGTAGGCCAAAGAGTACCAACTTACGAAACAGACATTGCAGCCATAACGCCAAAGCAATTCCAGCCCCCTTCGGAACATCCTGAGCCTCTAATGAGCTAAATGCAATACAACCCTGCTTGCCACTGTGCCATGACACAGCAATGCCGCTCAGCAAGAACACGTATCCTGTCCGACTGCGCCCGCTAAGGCTCTATGCCTAGTCACTGTTTGTGTAGCTCTTCACTACCATCAAGTACTTCTGTCAAATCACAATCCAAGATACAATGTGAAAACGACGTACTACACCAGTTGTACAATCGCATTAAGGGCTCTCTCTTGCCAGAGGACACTGCAAGAACTGTGCAAAGAGATTGACTGCCAAGGCAATGTCTGGTGGTGTGGTAGTGGCCAAGTACATCAGAGAGCCAATGAAGCGCAAGTACAAAATCACGCCCATTGTCTTCCTCAATGATGCTTCATCATCCTTTGTTAGGGATTTCTGCCCATCACGTGTGATGAGGGTGGAGGATGTGGGAACTGTATCAAGGAGGCCAGCATTTTTCTCTTCCACAACATGAGTGTGAGGTGCCTGATGCAGCAAGAGTTTCTGTCGCTGACGATCACGTACGATCACCATCCCAAAAAACACACCTGTAGGACCAAGCTCTTTCATCCTAAAGGCAGTGTGAAAGATTTTCTTGACCTCCTTCACAGCCTCCATTGAAGGAGATGCAATCACGAGGTCATCCACGTCCACGAAGATGTTAGTGAAGCTCTCAGTTGTACCATTAAAGAAGAGAGATAGATAAATGTCACTCTGCACACACACGACACGTGTTAGTGTGCCATCGATCTCTTGATTGCAGCACCAAGGTCACCATTTCAAGTTGTGCAAGGTATTTTGCAAGTGCTAGACCTTGGCACCAACCTCGAAGCCTAGTAACTAGGCCATCTAGATCTTCTCCTCTAGACTATCATGGTGGAACGCGTTGTTCATGTCCATCTGGTGTGGATTCCTGTCATGGTGAGCAACAACCCCAAACAGAGCGCAAGCGGTAGTCATACGGGTACAAATGTGTCAGTAAAATCCACACCCTCAACTCATAAGAACCCCTTGGCCATCAAGCCGGAAATGTACTGATCAAATGTGCCTTCAGACTTCACCTTTTTCCAAAAGACCCACTTGTCGTGAACAACCTTTCGCCTAGCCAGAAGGTCGACAAGCTTATCGACACAGTGCTTAGGATGAATCTCAACTCATCCTCGCAAGCAACACACCACAGGTGTCCATTGTCAACCAAGAGTACCTCCTAGATCAAAAGAAATCAAGAGAGAACTCATGGTGGCCAAAGCGTACTCCTTCAGACTCAGTCTAACCATGAAAAGATCACCTATAAAATCGCAAGCCATCAGGAACTCATGAGGGACCAACTCGCAACCAACGTGGCACACTGGATGCACCTAAGTGTAGCCTGTCTACATACTCAAGCCAAGGGTCTCTGTGCCTGGCTCGTCACTGTGAACAATATGACTCGGGCGTCTAGGCGCCGATGCAATAGTCAGCTGAGCCCTACAAGCTAGTGGTCGGAGAGGACCACTGGGCTTGCAAGAGTAACCCAATGCTAAGGGGCTCATCTTAGGTTGCGGTGTAAGCTTTTTGGCCACAACCACTGGGGAAACAACTGCATGCAGAGGAGTAGGTGGGACTTGAGTTGTTTTCATTGACTCGAGATCAGGTATGCCCGTGGGAACATTCACTAAGACGAGATCACGTGTGTCAACCGGGAATAATGCTAACACACGATCAAGAGTGCAAGAGGCGATTGACCTAGGTACAGGATCACATGCACTGGAAGGAACAGATGAGGCTACCAGACCCGAAGCCAATATGACCGGATCATCATCAGTTGGAAACCGGACCGGAAGTGAAGAGGACTGGAAGGACCCATCCGCAGGGTGAGGCTCCCATATCCGCTGAGAAGCCACACAGGTGAGAACGTATTTGGCGCAAGGGCTAGAATTCCTGACAGGTTGGAATAGATGAAAGTGTCAAAGGGCAGAGGATGTCAAGACTGGACAATGCAATTGCGAGCAGGGTCCCAAAAGCGCCAGGCCTTCGAATGCAGGGAGATGTTGAGGAAGGTACACATGCAACCGCATTGTGAGACCTTGGACCCTTGCAAGTCTTCGATGTACCAAACGCATGCAAGGAACCCTAAAACACGAGCAAGATGGAGATCGGTGCTATAACCAAACCAAAGCTTGTGTGACATGGTACAAATGAGGACAATGCGGCAAGCGGTTCTAGATCCACGTCGTGTAGGAGAAGCCCACAAATGTAAAGGATGGCGGAAGACCGCACTAAGTCCGCATGGTGTGGATCGTATCCTCCATGGTGTGGTTCCTACGCTTAGACATAATGTTACATTCTGGTAAAGTTGGGACGGAGAGCTAGTGAAATATACCTTTCTCAACAAAATAGATATCCATCTCACCTAAGAGCTCACCACCACGGTCAAAGCAAAACGTGTGAAGGGTGTGACAAAACTAATGATCAGCCATCACCAGCCTTAGGCAGACTGCGAAGGTGGCATCACTCTTGTGCAAGAAGCTATAGTCGCATGACATTTGAGTGAAGCGATCAGTCATGGTGAAAATATATGGACCCCAATCTGAGAGGGATTCGAGTAGGAGGGGACCGAGAAGGCCCGCATGGACCAACTCTAGCGGACAAAGTACCCGGGAAGTGGAGTTTGGGTAAGATTAGCGATGTATCTCACCCTGGCTGAAAAAAGATAACCGGTCTTGGGCGGCTTCTAGAACAACACGCCTCAAGACGGAGGTTCGTTGAGTTCAAACAACCTTGGACAGAGTGTCCGATCTCATGTGGTATAGGCGACAATGCAACAGCTGTTGGTGCTCACGAGAGAAAACATATGTGACAAACACACACGTAGAAAAGAGAGAAAGAGAAGAAGCAAAGAGAGTTTGATGAGATACATGATAAAGTTCATCAACTAAGGCACGTATCTCAAGAGCAGCCACTTTGGAGCTCCGAACAAAGCACCCAACAGCAAGACCCATCCACGTGCATGCACGAACAGAGAGTAGGCTGAGCCTTAGAGCAAACAGAAAGAGCACTTTGAGAATGTACAAGGGGCTATACAGAGTGCACAGCTCTAACTACAAGGAGTTTGGCAAATCATAGCCTACATTGACCCCAATAAGAAGGGGCCAGACCGACTAGAGCCCGTGCAAACGGACCAAACAGATGTAACATGACCGAGCATGACAAAATCACTACGATAAAAACTAATGTGATGGGTTGCACCAAAGTCAATGATTCAAGTACCACTTGGCTTACGACCAATCCTTGATACTTATTACATGCTATGAAACACTCACTCTGCTGGACGTGAAGCAGGGAACTCGGGACAACGATGAAAAACACAAACCTGTGACTTTTGAAGCTAGTTGATACTATTAGGTCCATTGTCATCACAAGCCGACTAAGCTCCCTACAAGCATCATCCTGAGCAACGACAGAGTAGGAAAACCCATCTTGGAACCAATCAGTTTTCACAACACACTTGTACCTCCCTGAGCACGGAGCGTTGACAACTGACAGAGCTACACCATTGTGGCATCCCGAGGATCCATACCACCATTGTTGCCTAGTGAAGCGGCTGTGTCTGATGTATTCATGGGTGTAGCACGACCCATCGGTGTCTCACCAAAAAACATCCACTGCGCATGTGCCAAGTAGAGGCTGGAAATGATCTTAGGCCAATCAAATGATACTCACACGCTGTGTAGTGATGAGCGCCCCCATAGTTGTTGCAGTGGACGGAAAGTCCAATGCCATTACTCATTGGCTACTGCTACTATTGTTTTTTCCCTTGTCGTGTTTCTTTTTCCCCTTCTTCTCCGTGTGGCTATTGCAACGTTATAAGTCTAAACCCTCAAGGTAGAGGAGGAAGAGGAGGAATTGGTGGAGTGGGGACACTTCAACTGGGAGAGAGGCAAAAGTGGAGTCACAATTAGTGCTGCATCAATTGACTGTGCTGATTGGCTTCAGCAGCCTCACTGGAAGATGTCGCCTGGAGAAAGTAGCAATGACCCCAAGGAAGTAGTTGTAGTGACTACAACAACTCAAAAGGGGGCGCAAGGTTAAAGCTTATAAAGATTTTCTTGTGGTCCATGTGTACCATCATCATGATAATGTGGAGTGCTCACAGCTACGTCCCATCACTAGTCACAAGACTCGTGTAAAGACGAATGACGTATTTTCAACTAGCTCCCGACCAGGGCGCATGTCTGGTTCAATCAAGGTCTTGGCGTCACCCACAAAGGAGAGAAAGTTGACCACAGACTTCCGCGGCAGACCGTGCATCGCTCCTGCTTCTGTCTGAACCTGGTGAGCTTGACGAGTCTAACACCTGTTGTGGTAGTAGGGACGAACACCCTCAAAGTTTGCCTGAACTTGAAATAGGGTTTGCCATAAATCAAAGCCCTCATTGCTATTGTAACGGGGTGGAAGTGTCTCAAAGTCCTTCTGTTGATGTCCTATGGGGACAACAACCTCAGGCTTGGAACATAGAGGGCGAGGTACAGGGAGACCACGAGTGAAAAAAAGCTACCAAAGGTAAACGCTATTGAACAACGTTGATGGTCCTCACAGCGAGAAGAAGGAAAATTGAGAGGCTGGAACTCCATCCGCAGTTTACAAATGTGCTTCTCAAGGACGTGAAATTTGTCCTCATGTGTGTCAACCTCCATCTCTTCCTCTTCCTCAGTGTCAACTTGTGATAAGGGAAGCTAAGGTCGCGTTGTCGTCTAGGGCATAGACTGCTGAACGAATGGTCCAACTCTAGCACGTCCCCATGGTGTCTATTGTGACACTCCCGAACAACACCTCAATAACTATATGATCTCCTGTAGTGCGTCGATCTGACGCTAGTGCTGGAATCACATCTTCTCTACATCCGATGAATGTCCTCAATCGAGAGTGACTGTGACGTGGACTCATGATGCTTGAAGAGAAGGAAGAGGAAGGGTCTCCCAGCCCCTTCTGCTTGTCACCAACTGGTGGTATTGGTGCTAGTTAGCATGGGTGCAAACTTCAACGTTGTCATAACCAAGAATCGTTGGCGTTCTGAAGGAGATGGAACACTGAAAAACGTTGATGCTTTTAGTTCAAGATTTGGCCAAGTGTTAGTGGTAACGTCATCACCTACAGTAATCACATCAGTATCAAGGTTGCCAAAATGAAACGAAATGTAGATTGATTATGCGTCGGAGGATGCTAAGTGCAATGGCAGCAATTTTGTGCAAACAAATCTTGGAAAAGGTAAAAAACGTCAAAGGTTTCTTTTCATCACCCCAAGGTCCGAAAGAATCTACATTTGAAAGTGTTGTTTTGTTGCCTGGAGCATAGAGGACACAACATTAGGCAAAAATGTATGCAACCAATAGGTTACAACAAGCCCTTACACGCCAAAAACGGTGGACATATGGAGTGTAAGACGTGGTAGTCTGGGCTTGATTCGCAAGACATATGGAGTGTAAGACGTGGTAATCTTGTATTGATGATGTGTTGTTGCTGCCACCATTTTGAAATTCTCACGCTGTTTGAAGGATTGTAAAATGGCGGCATCAACTACCAGACCACCATGCCTTATACCCCATGAGCAATGGCGTTGTCGAGCAGATGAACTTGACTATCCTTGCCATGACACAGAGTATGCTTTTTGCCGCCAAAATCCCACCTTGCTTTTCGGCTGAAGCTGTAAGAACTGCTTGCTACCTTGTGAATCTCACTCTGGTAGCCACGCTTAGAAGACGTGACAAGATGTAGGAGAAGAAGCAACTGAGGAAGCCACAAGAGGCTTGGTCAGGATAGCATCCAGGTGCCTCACACTTTATGATTTTTGGCTGCATTGCCTGGGAAAAAATCCACACAGGAGAAAAAAGGGGCAAGCTGGATGCACGTCCTTGCAAGTGTGTAATGGTTGTGTACAAAACTATACACAAGGCGTACAGGCTATAGGACCATGGAGCTAGAAAGCTCATCAGGAGTTCTAACATCAAGTTTGATGAGAGGACGCTTGCCAAGGAAGAGCAAGTGGATTGTATCAATACTCCCAAACGAGGAGAGTGGGTTGTGTTGCTTGAGTGAGGTGATAAGGCACCTGATAAGAGGTAGATGGTACTAGTAAAGCTGGATGGTGGTGCAAGAAGGAGACTTGTTGCACAGGCCGACAGAATAACGGACTCTGACACTGAATCTGAGAGGTTCTAGGCTAGTAAGCTGAAACTTCTGGCTGATTGCTTTTTCTCAAACAACGAATCACCAACAGTGCAAGAGCAATAGAAACAACTGAGACATAAAGCACCACTGGCAACACTTTGGTGTATTATGCGACTAAAGAAACGTCTGCCTCAGTACGATACTGAGTGAAAAATGGACCGGACTCAGCTGATCATGGTTGGCTCAGGGAGAGTCTCTGTCTGTAGCGTAAGCTATGAACATGGCGGATACGGCCAAATAGAAGGAGGCAGTAAATAGCAAACTCACATCTATTGAATAAAATGGAACATGGGTTCTGGTGGACAGGTCCCAAAAGGCCCACGTAGTGGGATCAAGATGGGTACTCCAGAATGAGTCTAAGAAAGACGGTACTATTGAAAAGTACAAGGCAAGTGTTTTGGCGAATGGGTTTTCCCAACATGCAGCCTTAGAGTATGAGGATACTTTTGTGCCTGTCATCACCTTTGCCTTCATCAGATCCATGTTGGGCATTGTTGTTGCAAAAGATATTGAGGTCTACCAGATGGTCAAGATAGCTTTCCTCTATGGAAAGCTTGAGAAAGAAGTGCGGATGGAAGTACTTGAGGAAGTGCAAGCTCCAGAGGGCAAGGTTTTTGAAGTGTTGAAAGTACTTTATGGGTTTAAATAGGCTTCAAGGATGTGGTAGAAGGAGATGGAGGCCTTCATGGTTGGGCTCACCTTAAGGTACAACCAGAATGACCCTAATGTCTATGTGCAGGTAGATGAGCAAGGCTTGATGCTTGTTCCGCTGTACAAGGATGACCTGTTTTATTGCTCGTTGTCAGTGAAGTTGTTGAACACGATAAAGAGAGATCTCAATAACAGGTTGAAGATGGGCATGGCTCCTCTTGACTTCTATCTTGGGATAGCCGTCCACTGCATTCAAGCAGCAACTATCATCAAATTGAACCAGACCAAGTACATAATGGAGATCCTCAAGCGCTACAACATGGAGGATTGCAAGCCCTCAGTATGTCCAAGTAAACAGACATCAAGCTCTCCTCCTCCATGAACCCTAGCACGGACGTGACATAAAGAATGTACCCTACCAGTATGCTATTGGCAGCCTCATGTATACAATGGTAGGAACACGCCCTGACATTTGTTATGCTGTGGGATAACTAAGCATGTTTGTGACCAATCCAGGGCCACAACACTTGCAAGCAATAAAGTGTATCATGCCCTATCTATAAAAGATATGAAAAATGGAGTTCCAATTCTGAGGCCAAAAGTTATGTGGCCCACTACAGCTTGCGTGCTATGCAGACGGCAAATGGGGAGGAATAATCGATGACCACAGGTCCACCTCAAACTTTGTGTGCCTCTTGAATGGTGGTATAGTCTCTTCGGCAAGCAAAAAACTAAAATCTATCCCCCTCTCCAACCTTGAGGCAAAGTACATCGCTCTGTCAAAAGCATGCAAGGAGAGACAATGGCTACGGAACTTGTTTGCTAAGATGAAAGTGCCATAAACAGAAGACATTGAGGTCGGAAGTGCTACAACATTGAGGACTACAAGCCCATCAACACACCCATGACAAAATGCATCAAGCTTTCCTCCTTCATGAGTACTAGCACGTAATTAGAACGGCATGAGATAGAGAACATTCCCTACCTGTCTGCTGTTTGCAGCCTTATGTATGCCATTGTAGGAACACGCCCTAACATTTGCTATGTTATGGGACAAGTGAGCAGGTTTGTGGCCAATTCAAGGCCATAACACTAGCAAGCAGTTAAGTGCATCGTGCGCTATCTACAAAATACACCACACATAGGATTTCTGTTTGGAGGCCAAGAGGGACCTTACTTGCAGCGGCTTATGTCCTATACAAACGCCGATTGGGGAGGAAGAATCGATGAAAGAAAGTCCACCTCGAGCATTGTCTGCCTCTTATATGATGGTGCAGTCTCTTAGATAAGCAAAAAGCAAGACTATGTCTCTCGTTCTCTCTTCCGCCGAGGCAGAGTACATCGCTCTGTTAGAAGCATGTAATGAGACACAATTGCTACGTAGTCTGCATGCTGAGATAAAAGTGCCACAAATGGAAGCAGTGGAGGTCCGCATCAACAATAAGAGTTCCATGAAAATGGTATACGATGACATCATCTCCATCGACATCAGGGAACATTACTCACGTGCCCTAGTCTCAAAGGAGATTGTGGACTTGGAATATGAAGAGACCAAATAGATGCTTGCAGATTGTATGACCAAGGCACTTGAGAGCGAATCACATTCTACAGGTACCCGAGGCATCGGTATGGTCAAAAAACTTGGCAAAGACTAAGGCCAAGAAATCTGGAGAAAGGAGATATCTCATATTAAATGGACAGAGGTCCAAGGAAGAGCGTGATCTCTTCCCTAATTGCAATACTAGGAGGGGAAAACAAGTGTCAGGTGCACCTTTGTCCATTTGTTGTGAGATATCTTCTCTCTCTACCTGTCTTGGCCTTAGTCTTTGTTACCTACATTGACCATACCGATTGCTTGGGTACCTGCAGAGTTTAATTTGCTATCAAGCGCCTTGGTCATGACATCTGCGAGCATCGTCTTGGTCTCTATGTATTCCATGTCCACCGTGTCTTTTGTGACCAGGTCGCGGGAGTAGTGATATCTGATGTCATTGTGCTTGGTCCGCCGGGAGATGAAGACATCCTGTGCCATTTTCATGGCACTCTTGTTGTTAATACGAAGCTCCATTGGTATCGTCTGTGGCAATTTTATCTCAGCAAGCAAGCTACGTAGCTACTCTATGTCCTTGCTCGTTGCTGACAGAGTGATGTCCTTTGTCTAAGCGGTAGAAAGGGATGTATAGTCTTGCTTTCTACTTATCCAAGACAATACACCACTGTTGAAGAGGCACACAAAGCCTGTGATAGACTGTTTTTTATTGATTCTTGCTTCCTACTCGGCGTTTGTCTAATACGCGAGCTGGAACGGGTCAGATCCATCTTGGCTTTCAAACTGGAGTCCCATGTGTTGTGTCTTCTGTACATAGCACCTGATGCATTTTATTGCTTACAAGTGCTGTGGTCATGGACTGGCCACAAACCTGCTAACTTGTCACATAGCAAAGAAAATGCCAGGGTGTGTTCCCATCATGGCATACCTGAGGCTGCTTATAGCACATTGGTAGGGAATGTTCGCTATCTCCCACTGATTTGCTTCCATACTAGGGCTCATGGAGGAGGAGAGCATGATTTCTATTGTCATGGGTGTGCTGATGGGCTTGTAGTCCTTTATGTTGTTACGTTTGAGGACCTCCATGATGTACTTGATGTAGTCATGTTCAATGGTACATGTTGCTCAGTTGCGGTTGACAACTATTTCAAGGTATAAATAGAGAAGAAACTGTCCCTTATCTTGTGCCTATTTTTGAGATCTATCTTTTGCTTGTTCAATAGCTTGGATGACGACAAATAGATTATCAGGTCATCCACGTATAGTGCAATCATAATCAAACATTGCTCATCCTCGTGTACATAGACACTAGGGTCCTTTTGGTAGTGCCTCAAGATGAGCCCGGCCATGAAGCCTTCCATCTCCTTGTGCACTTTGCAAACCATGCCCTTAGGAGCTTTTATCCCCTCATACACTTCCATTACCACTTGTTTGTCAAGCTTCCCATAGAGATAAGCTGTCTTAACGTTCATCAGGTGAACCTCCGGATATTTTACAGCACTAATACCCAACATGGATGTGATGGAGACAATGGTAACGACAGGCACGAAGGTCTCCTTGTACTATGAGCCTCCACACTGGGAAAACCCCTTGGCCTAAACTCTTGCCCTGTACTTGTCAACAATACCATCCTGCTTGAACGTCTTATGGAATACCCACTTTGATGCCATCACGTGGGCATTTGAAGGTATGTCCACCAAAACCCATATTCCGTTCTCTTCAATGGATGCCAGTTTGCTATCCACTGCCTCCTTCCACTTGGCCGTATCTGGCATGTTCATAGCCTCCACTACTGTCACAAACTCTCCTTGAGCCAAGTATGACCAACGGATTTTGGTCCATTTCGCATTCTTAGCATCATACTTGTCAACCGGCCTGAGGCAACGGACTAGAAAACAAGGGCGACACAATGGCACTTGCCGTCCGCTCCTAGTATTTCAACTAGGAGGAGGTATCACCCTTAGAATCATAGTTCCACACTGAGCAATTCATAGGAATCACTTCCTTGCACTGTGTCCTTAGCACCTCGTCACTTTCGCGCAAGGAGATAACTCCTTGGGCTTAGACCAACCATTGCTTTTTCAGTGTCTGCGTCTGCTTGACAACTCTGTGCGGAGACCCAAAGGTAGGAACTATAATCAATGACAGGCAATTGATAGGTTCTTATAATCATAGAGCCAATCTCTAGCCTATGCGCGCACTGGCTCCTTGGATGAGCCACTTAAGGATGAATCTGGATTGCATCATCCCCCCTGCCTACATGGCGCTCCTTGTGACCGCCAAGTTGCACCAGCCACTACGCATGACCTTAGAATGTTCTAAGATGTCTCTTAGAACCTTCCTGTCTCCCTTTTGGTCACAAATAGAATTAGTTACTTGGCGAGGACTTGAACTAGTGACTTCTTGCTCCATAGATAAACTCTAGAACATCTAAGCCACAAGGAGTTGTCCAACAAAGTGTTTGCTGGCTATACTATCTAGTTTAGACCAAGGGAACTTGCTCCAAAGGAGCAGTGTATGCCTTGTTTATGTGGACCCGACTTAGGGGACTTATTCCAATGGAGTAGTGCATGCCTAGTCCGTCTTGTGCCTGTCCAAATGTCAGCTATGGAGAAGGAGCATATCAGGTAAACGATACTTAGGCAGAGGTTTCTTCTGGCGGAACCTGTTTTTGAGTGTTACTGGTGGTACTTCAAGGTTCAGTTGCTTTTGTTACTCTTGCGCTACAGATGATCCACTTTTTGAGGAAGAGCCAATGGCCTCAAAATTCAACTCAAAGGCCTTGGACCATTGAGACATTGTGTCAGACTCTCTTGCTGTGTCAGCTTGCACAACCACTCTTCTTGTCGTACCACCATCCTGCTTTACTAGCACCATCTACTAGTTATCTCGTACCCGATCACCTCATTCGAGAAACACATCCTACTCTCCTGATTTGGGAGCATGGACGTGATCCATGCACCCAAACTCTTCTTTGCCAAGTGTCCTCTGATCAAACTCGACAATGTGGCTCCTGATGAGCTTTCTAACTGCATGGTCCCACAGCTTGTACACCTTGTGTGTAATGTTGTATCTGGCCATTACACACTTGTAAGCGCGTGAAACTAACTTGCCCATTCTTTCTACTGCTTGGATGATTGCCCATCTAGTGCAGCCAAGAACCCTCAAGTGAGAGGTGTCTGACTTCTTCCATGACCAAGCGTTTTGCAGTGTCCTAAGTGATTTCTCTTACTGCCTCTTGCCACGTCTTCTAAGCGCGGCTGCCAGAGTGAGATTCACTAGGTAGCAATCAGTTTTTGCAACTTTAGCCCAGAAGCGAGGTGGGAGTTTGGCGTTGAAGAGCATGCTTTGTGTCATGCCGAGGATATTCTGGTTTATCCGCTCCGCAATGCCATTGCTCTAGGGAGTGTAAGACTTGGTAGTCTTGCATTGATACCACATTGTTGCTGCCACCATTTTGAAATTCTCACACTGTTTAAAGGATTGAAAAATGACGGCATTAATTACCAGACCACCACGCCTTATACCTCCAGAGCAATGGCGTTGCCGAGTGGATGAACTAGACTGTCCTCGGTATGACACAAAACATACTTTTTGCCGCCAAACTGCCTCCTTGCTTTTGGACTAAAGCTGTAAGAGCTGCTTACTACCTTGTGAATCTCACTCTGGTAGCGACACTTGGAATACTTGGCAAGATGTAGGAAGAGAAGTAACTGAGGATGCCACAAGAGGCTTGGTTAGGTTAGAAGCCAGGTGCCTTATACTTGATGATTTTTTGCTGCATTGTCTAGGCAAAGATCCAAGTAGGAGAAAAAAAGTGGCAAGCTGGATGCACGTCCTCGTAAGTGTGTAATTGTTCAGTACAAAACAATACACCAGGCATACAGGCTATAGGACCATGCACCTAGAAAGCTCATCAGGAGTCCTGACGTCAAGTTTGATGAGAAGATGCTTGCCAAGAAAGAGCAAGTGGATCATATCAATACTCCCAAACCAGAAGAGTGGATTGTGTTACTCGAGTCAGGTCATAAGGCACCTGATAATTGGCAGATTGTACTTGTAAAGCTAGATGGTGGTGCATGAAGCAGAGTTGTTGTGAAGGCCGGCAGAATAACGGACTCTGAGACCGAGTCTGAGTGGGTCAAGGCTAGTGTGTTGAAATCTTTGGCCGGTTGCTTTTCCTCAAACCACGTATCATCCGCAGTGTAAGAGAAATAAAAGCAACTAAAACATAAAGCACCAATGGGATCACTCTGGTGTAGTATGCGGCGAAAGAAACATATGCCTAAGTACGATATCGAGAGTGCAAAATGGACCAGACTCAGTTGGTCATGGTTGGCTTGGTCTGTAATGTAGGCTATGAACGTGGCAGATATGGCCAAGTGGAAGTAGGCAATTGATAGCCAACACGAATCTATTCAAGAAAACAGAACATGGGTTATGGTGGACAGATCCCCAAATGCCCACATAGTGGGATCAAGGTGGGTACTCCGGAATGATTGCAAGCAAGACGGTACTATTGACAAGTACAAGGAGACTTTTGTGCCTGCCGTCACCTTTGCCTCCATCAGATCCATGTTGGGCATCGCTGTTGCAAATGATCTTGAGATCTACCTGATGGTCAAGACAGCTTTCCTCTATGGGAAGCTTGACAAAGAAGTGCAGATGTAAGTGCCTGAGGAAATGAAAGCTCTGGATGGCAAGGCTTTTTAAGTGTTGAAACTACTCCACGAGCTTAAACAGGCTTCAAGGATGTGGTACATGGAGATGGAGGGCTTTGTAGTTGGGCTCACCTTTACGAACTACCAAAATGACCCTAGTGTCTACGTGCAGGTCAATGAGCAAGACTTGATTCTAGTTTTATTGTACGATGATGAGCTAATCATTCGCTCGTTGTCAGTGAAGTTATTGAACAAGATGAAGAGAGATCTCAGCAAGAGGTTCAAAATGGACATGGTTCCTCTTGATTTCCATCTTGGGATAGACGTCCACTGCATTCAAGCAGTAGCTATCATAAAATTGAAGTAGACCAAGTACATCACTGAGATCCTCAAATGCTACATCATGGAGGACTAGAAGCCCTCACTTTGCGTATGACAACAGACATCAAGCTCTCCTCCTTCATGAGCCTTAGCACGGAAGCGGAAGGGTGTCACATGAAGAATACACCGTAACAGTCCGCTGTTGGCAGCCTCATATATGCCATGGTAGGAACACACCCTGACATTTGCTATACTGTGGGATAACTAAGCATGTTTTTGACCAATCGAGGGCCACAGCACTTGCAAGTAGTAAAGCGTATCATTCCCTATCTACAAAAGATGTGACACATGGTTTCATTGTTTGGAGGCCAAAAGGTATGTGGTGCACTATAGCTTGTGTGCTATACAGACGCCGTCTCGGGAGGAATGATTGATGACCGAAGGTCCACCTGAAAATTTGTGTGCCTCCTAAATGGTGATGTAGTCCTTTCAACAAGAAAAAAGAAAACTCTACCTCCCTCTCCAACCCTCAGGCAGATAACATAGCTCTGTCAAAAGCATTCAAGGAGAGACAATGGCTATGCAACTTGCTTGTTAAGATAAAAGTTCCATAAATGAAAGTAACGGAGGTTTGGATATAGAACAAGAGTGACATAAAAATGACAGGGGGTGATGTCATCTACAAGCGGTCCAAGGACATTGACATCAGATACCACTACTCACGTGACCAGGTCGCAAAGGAGATTATGGACCATGAATACTTGGAGACCAAGAAGAAGATGGTTGAGGATTGCATTACCAAGGCACTTGATAGCAAATGGCAATCTGCATGTACCCAAGGTATTAGAATGGTCAATGCAGCAGACAAAGACTGTGGCCAGCTGCATGGAGAAGATATCTCACACCAAATGGACAGAGGTTCAAGGTGTTGACCTAATCAGCCCCTTGTCCATAGATGACATCTGGACAGGCACAAGACGGACTAGGCATGCACTGCTCCCTTGGAGTAAGTCCCCTACGTCTGGTCCGGATAGACAAGGCATGCACTGCTCCTTTGGAGCATGTCCCCTTGGTCTAAACTAGATAGTATAGTCAGCAAAGACTACCTAGGACAACTCCTTGTGGCTTAGACATTCCAGAGTTAGTCTCTGGAGCGAGAGGTCACTGGGTCAAATCCTTGCATAGTGACTAGTTTCTTTGCAATCAAAAGGGGGACAGGAAGGTTATAAAAGACATCTTAGAACATTCCAATGTCTTTCCTCGTAGCCGGTGCCACTTGGCAGTCACCGGGAGCGCCATGTAGGCAGGAGGGATGATGCAATCCAGATTGCCCCCAAAGTGGCTCATCAAAGGAGCCACTATGCGCCTAGGCTAGAGGCTGGCTGTATGACTTTAAGAACCTATCAGTTGCCTGTCATTGATTACAATTCTTACCTTTGAGACTACTCATACAGTTGTCCACAAGAAGCAGACACTAAAGAAGCATTGGTTGGACTAAGCCTGAGGAGTTAGCTCCTCGCGTGAAAGTGACCAGGTCCTAAGGATACAATGGAAGGAAATGATTCCTATGAACTGCTCAGTGTGGAACCGTGATTCTGAGGGCGATATCTCTGCTAAGTTGTAATACTAGGAGCGGACAGCAAGTGCCATTGTGTCGGCCTTTTTTTCTAGTTCGTTGCCTCAGGTTGGCTGACGAGGAGTTATGGGCCCACACTGACTAGTTGTAAGGTACGGTTTTGCATGCTTTCTTACACTCTCTGTCCTAGAGCACATATCAGCTCCATCAGCTCCATCAGCTCCATGTGTTCCATTTCCTCTGTCAACTCCAATAACGGGCACTCGCACTCAGCAAACAAGAGCCAAGGATAAGCTTTACCCTTGGAGGTACGACCTTTAGGCCCTAACCAGGCTAAGATCTTCCCTTGGAGGCACGATCCTGGGTTTGCTAGAGTGCATTCGTCTCTATTTGCAAGTGGTCAACAGCTAAGGGCTAAGCAACGGATCTGCACATTCTAAACCGGTAGCAGACAACAGCCTACATCGGCCTGAACAAAGCGATGAAGTAGAGAAGCACAAGTAGTAGTATGAAGACACCCGCAACGCTCACTCTTCAGCACGTCAACCGTGGCATGTCAAAGTTCACAGGGATAGGTTTTCAGTTTTTGGCATGGCAATTTGAGATTTTCCTGAGGGTGCGAAGCTACTTGAAGATGTTCCTTGGAGAAGAGGTTGAACTCTACAAACAGATGCCAGGTATGAAGCGTGGTGTGTCAAAAATGACATGGCACTTGCAATTCTTGTGACAATAGTGCATGAGTGATAGCATGTCCACATCCAAGGTATCACATATACATCAAATGCTTATGCGAAGCTTGCACGTGTACACCAATCATCGGCTCTTACAAATCACCTCTTCTTCCTTCAAAAGATGATTTCGATGAGGATGAGCAAGGGAGAGTCGATTCAAGACTTCCTATTGTAGTTTGAAGGACTACTACAGCAAGTGACTCAAATGAACTGGGAAATTGACACCAACATGCAGGCCATGATCCTCCTCATGGCGCAACCACAAAGCTGGAGTCCTCTGATCATCGTCTTTGGTGGTTGGGAGGAGGATTTGACGCATGAGACAATGTCCAAAAACTCGCGCAACAAAGCCATACATCGCAGTGATAGTAAGGCTAACATTTCAGCCTATGGTGCACAGTACAGTGGTTATGGCAACAACTCCTCTTCTGGTCAGAGTGGTAGCGGAAGCCGTGGCGATGGAGGAAGAGGCAAAGGGGGCAGTGGAAAGGGTTCAAAGCATTCGGGGAATGCCATAACTGTGGCAAGCTTGGGCATTTGGGTACGGGAGTGCTGGGCTCCCCAAAGGGAAGACGGGGATCATGGTGGTCAGAGCACTCTACAGGCTGAAACAGGCCCCAAGGATATGGTACAAGGACATGGACGACTTCATGGCTGGGCTCACCTTCACGCACTGCCACAATGACCCTAGTGTCTACGTACGGGAGGATGAGCAAGGCTTGATGCTGGTTGCACTCTACGTGGATGACTGGATCATATGATGATCATCAGACGAGCTATTGAACAACCGCAAGACAGATCTCAGCAACAGGTTCAAGATGAAGGACATGGGTCCTCTCGAGTTATACCTCGGGAGAGCCGTCCATCGCAATCGAGCAGCAGGTACTATCGAGCTGAACCAGACCAAGTAGATCATGGAGGCCCTCAAGCGCTAGAACATGGAGGTGACAAGCCCATTAGCACATTCATGACAACAGACATCAAGCTCTCCTCCTCAAAGAGCCCCAGCACGAAAGAAAAACGGTGATAGATGGAAAACATTTGCTACCAGTCTCCTGTTGGCAGCCTTATGTATGCCATGGTAGGAGCACACACTGATATTTGCTATGCCGTGGGACAAGTATGCAGGTTTGTGGCCAATTGAGGGCCACAACACTAGCAAGTACTCAAGCGCATCATGCGCTATCTACGGAGGACACGACACATGGAACTATAGTTTGGAGGCCGAGCGATCTGACCCACTAAAATAGTATGCTACACAGACACCGACTGGGGAGGAAGAATCAATGAGAGAAAGTCCACCTCGGGCTTCTTCTACCTCTTGAACGGTGGTGTAGTCTGTTGGGCAAGCAGAAAGCAAGACTGTGTCTCCCTCTCCACCGCTCAGACACAGTACATCACTCTGTCAAAAGCATGGAAGGAGACACTCTGGCTACGCAATTTGCTTGCTAAGATGAAAGTGCCACAGACAAAAGCAACAGAGGTCCACATCAACAAGAATAGTGCCACAAAAATGGCACAAGATGACGTCATCTCCCGGCAGACCAAGCACATTGACATCACGTACCAATGCTCACGCAACCTGGTCACAAAGGAGATTGTGGACCTGGAATACGTGGAGACCAAGAAGATGCTTGCCGATTGCATGAAAAAGGCTCTTGTAAAAGTGCAATTCGGGTAGCTGCAGAGTGCAATTCGCTGTCAAGCGCATTTGACATGCAATCTGCAAGCATCTTCTTGGTCTCCACGTATTCCAGGTCCACAATCTCCTTTACGACCAGGTCACGCGAGTAGTGGTACGTGATGTTGATGTGCTTGGTCCGCCGAGAGATGACGTCATCCTATGCCATTTTCATGGCACTCTTGTTGTCGATGCCGACCTCCGTTGCTTCTGTCTGTGGCATTTTCATCTCAGAAAGCAAACCGCGTAGCCATTGTGTCTCCTTTCATGCTTCTGATAGAACGGTTTACTCTACCTCAGCGGTAGAGAGGGAGACACTGTCTTACTTTACGCTTTTCCAAGAGACTTCACCACCATTGAAGAGGCCCACGAAGCCCGAGGTGAACTTTCTCCCAAGCCAGCGTCTATGTAGCACACTAGTCGTAGCGGGTAAGATTCCTCTTGGCCTCCAAACTAGAGTCCCATGTGTCCTGCCTTTTGTACATAGCGCATGATGCGCTTGACTACTTGCCAGTGCTGTGGCCCTGGATTGGCCACAAACCTGCTCACTTTTCCCACTACATAGCAGATACAAAAGGCATGTTCCTATAATGGCATACATGAGGCTGCCAATAGCAGACTGGTAGGGATTTTTCTCCATCTCACGCTGTTCTACTTCCATGCTGGGGCTCATGGAGGAGGAGATCTTGATGTGTATTGTCATGGGTGTGCCGATGGGCTTGCAGTCCTCCATGTTGTAGCGCTTAAGGATCTCCATGATGTACTCAGTCTGGAACCTATTGGTGAGATCTTTCTTCAGCTTGTTCAACAACTCAACTGATGACAAGTATATGATCAGGTCATCCATGTACAGTGGAACCAGCATCAAGCCTTGCTCATCCTCCCGCACGTAGACACTAGGATCATTCTGGCAGTGCGTGAAGGTGAGCACGGCCATGAAGCTGTCCATCTCCTTGTACCACATCCTTAGGGCCTGTTTTAGCTCGTAGAGTGCTTTGACCTGTTTGCAAACCTTGTCCTCTGGAGCTTTCACCCTCTCGGGCACTTCCATAAGCACTTCTTTGTTTATCTTCCCGTAGAGGAAAGTTGTCTTGACATCCATCACGAGGACCTCTGGATATATTGCAGTAGCGATACCCAACATGGATGTGATGGATGGAAAGGTGAAAAAAGGCTTGAAGGTCTCCTCGTATGCTGAGCCTACACGCTAGAAAACCTTTTCGCCACAACTCTTCCCTTGTACTTGTCAATAGTACCATCCTGCTGAAATGTTTTCCGGAGTACCCACTCTGACCCCACCACGTGCGCATTTGGGGGCCTGTCCACCAGAACCCATGTTTTGTTTTCTTTAATGGATGCGAGTTTGCTATCTACTGCCTCCTTCAACTTGGTCGTATTTGGCATGTTCATAGCCTCTGCTATGGTCACATGCTCTTCTTCAGCCAAGCATGACCAGTTGAGTCTGGTGCATTCCGCAATCTGTGCATCGTACTTGGGCGGAGGTTTCTTCTGGTGCGTACTACGGTGGAGTGTTGCTGGTAGTGCTTCAAGGCTTAGTTGCTTCTGTTGCTCCTGGCCTGTGAGTGAGTTGATGTTTGAGGAAGTGCCACCGGCCTTAGAGTTCAACTTAGAGGCATCAGACGACTCAGACTCAGTGTCAAAGTCCGTCGTTATATCCACCTGCACAACCACTCTCCCTGCATAACCATCATTCACTTGAACCATCTGCCAGTTCTCAGGTGCTTGATTACCTGACTCAAGAAACACAACACTTTCTTATGATTCAGGAGCATGGACAGGATCCAGGAACTCTCCCTTGCCGCGCATCCTTTCATCAAACTCGACATCTTGGCTCTTGATGAACTTTCCAGCCGCTTGGTCTCACAACTTGTATGCCTTGTGTGTAGTGTCGTATCGAGCCATTTTACACTTGCGAGCGCGTACATCCAGCTTGCCACTTCCTTCTCCTGCCTTGACCTTTGCCAAGGTAGTACAGCCAAAGACCCTCAAGTGTGAGGCATCTGGCGTCTTCCTTGACCGAGCCTCCGGTGGCGTCCTGAGCTCTCCCTTNCTGCTTCTTACCACGCCTTCCAAGCGCGGCAGCCGGAGTGAGATTTACAAGGTAGCAAGCAGTTCTTACAGGTTCAGCCCAGAAGTGAGGTTGGAGTTTGGCGTCAAAGAGCATGCTTCGTGTCATGCCAAGGATAGTGTGGTTGATCCGCTTGGTAACGCCATTGGTCTGGGGAGTGTAAGGTGTAATGGTCTGGTTGTTGATGCCGTTTTGGCTCAACCAGCCTTTGCACGCCTCGTACTCACCACTGTTGTTAGTGCGCAGTGTCTTGACCTTCTTGCTTGTCTGCCACTCTACCATGGCAACAAATGCTTGCAGCTTCTCCCCGACCTCTCCCTTTGTCTTCGGGAAGTAGATCCATATCTTGCAACTATGGTCATCGACGAAGGTCAAGAAATACTTGCTGTCGCCGGTTGAAGGAGTGGAGCACGGTCTGCACACATCAGAGTGAATTAGGTCCAAGATTGCTGCCACACATTGCCCATTACGCTCAAAGGGCTTTCTCTTTGCCATGCCTTAGAGGCATGGCTCACATAGCTTCTTGCACTTTCCTTGGTCCTTGGCCTTGCATCCCTTTATCCCTGGAACCACTTCATGCTACGTAACTTGCATTGTGTTGTCAGCCACATGGCCAAGCCGCTTGTGCCACAGCGCAACATTTGTGTCTTTGGTGGAGTTGGCAGCCATGCTGACGACTTGTGGTGCAACATCATTCTTTGGAGACTTGGGCTCTTCAACCGCCGTAGATCCCTCATTTGTACCCTCAAGGGGCTTTGTCTGCACCACATGGAGCCCATCAACTCTTGTGCGACAAGATTCTCCTTGGGATAGGAGATCTTGATGTCCTTGTTCTTGAAAAAAACGGCTTCCTTCTTAGTGAATATGACTGTCATGTCGTGCTCTGTGATTTCGGACAGCGACAAGAGGTTTGCCGCAAAAGATGGCATGTAGATGACGTTCTCCCACTTCAAGTCTTTTTCACCACCGTTTACATTGACGCTGATCAACTTATCTCCTTCGCCTTGCGCATGGACAAGGCTGCCGTTCGCATACCTAGAGCGATGTTCAGTGTCCTCAATGGAGATGAACCCATCCTTTTTTCTCTTGAAGAGTGGTGGTTCCTTCCACTGTCAAGGCTTTAGGCTTCATGCTTGAGCAGTGCCACTCCCTTGGTTGCCGGCACGCTCTTAGCCATCATGCTTGTCAACTCCTTCTTACCCTTTCCTTTGCCCTTGTTTCTACCACCATGATCTTTGTCTTCCTTCTTGGGAGCCCTACACTCTCGTGCCCAATGCCGAGGCTTGCAACAGATATGTCATTTCCCAGGAAGCTTGAACCCTTCCCATCGCCACCATTACCTCTTCCTCTACCGTAATTGCTTCTGCTGCCTCTCTAACCTGAAGAGGAGTTATTGCCACGACCACCGTACTATATAGTAGAGGCTGAAATGTTAGCCTCACTACCGTTGTGACGCATGGCCTCGTTGCGGACGTACTCGGACTCTACCTCATACGTCAAATTCTCCTCCTTCCAGTCGCCAAAGACGGTGATCAGAGAGCCCTAGCTTTCAGGTAGCACCATGAGGAGGATCATGGCCTGCATGTTGGTGTCAATTTCCCAATCATTTGGGTGCCTTGCTAGAGTTGTCCTTCAAACTGCATTAGGAAGTCCAGAATCAACTCTTCCTCGCTCACCCTCATTGAAATCAGCTTTTGAAGGATGAAGAGGCGAATTACAAGAGTGGTTGATCGTTCCACATGTGCAAGCTTTGCATAAGATTTTGATGCATGTGGGATACCTTAGAGGTGGACATGCTGTAACTCATGCACTGATGTCACAAGAATCGCAAGCGCCATGTCATTTTTGATACACCACGCACCATATCAAACATCTATTTCAAGAGGTTCAACCTCTTCTCCAAGGAAAATCTTCAACTAGCCACGCACCCTCATGACAATCTCAAATTGCCATTTCCACAAGGGAAAACCTATCCTTATGAACGTTGACATCCCACCGTTGACTTGCTCAAGAATGAGCTTCGCGGGTGTCATTAAACTGCTTCTCTACTTCTCTCCTTCTCTGCTTTGTTGAGACCGATGTAGGCTCAAGTAGGCAGTTGTCAGCTTTCGGTTTAGAAGGTGCAGATCTGTTGCTTAACCCTTAGCCGTTGATCACCTGGAAATAGAGAAGAACACACACTAGTGAACCCAGGGTCGTGTCTTCAAGGAAAGAGGTTTTCCCGGCTAGGGCCCAAGGGTCTTACCTCTAAGGATAGAGCTTATCCTCGGCCCTTGTTCGCTAAGTGCCGGCACCTGCCGTTGCAGCTGATGGAAGAGATGGAGCAGATGGGGCTGATGGAGCTGATACGCACTGCAAGACACAGAGGACAAGAGAGTTCGTAGAAGCATGCCTTACAACTCATCAGTATGGGGCATTAACTCGTTTTCAGCCCCCCTAAGGCAACAGACTATAAAACAAGGCCAACAAAATGGCACTTGCCGTCCACCCCTAGTATTGCAACTAGGAGGAGATACAACCCTTAGAATCATGATTCCACACTGAGCAGTTCATAAGAATCACTTCCTTGCACTGTTTCCTTAGCACCTGGTTACTTTCGCGTGAGGAGCTAACTCCTGGAGCTTAGACCAACATATGCTTCTTTAGTGTCTACCTTTGGTGGACAACTCTGTGAGGATTCTCAAAGGTAAGAAACATAATCAATAACAGGCGACTGACACATTCTTAAAGTCGTAGAGCCGGCCTTTCGCCTAGGCGCGCAGTGGCTCCTTGGATGAGCCACTTTGTGGACAATCTGGATTGCATTATCCCTCCTGCCTAGATGGCGCTCACTGTGACCGCCAAGGGGCGCCAGCCACCAGGAAGGATCTTGGAATGTTCTAAGATGTCTCGTAGAACATTCCTGTCCCTCTTTTTGTCACAAAGATAATTAGTCACTGGGTTGAGATTTGACCTAGTGACCTCTTGCTCCAGAGACTAACTCTGGAACGTCTAAGCCAGAAGGAGTTGTCCTAGGTAGTGTTTGCTGGATGTACTATCTACTTTAGACCAAGGGGACTTGCTCCAAAGGAGCAGTGCATGCCTTGTCTATCTGGACGAGACTTATGGGACTTACTCCAAGGGAACAGTGCATGCGTAGTGCGTCTTGTGCCTGTCCAAATATCACCTACGAACAAGGAGCATATCATGTCAACACTCAGTGCTTCGGCCTAGAAGTTATAGGTGAGTTGATTAGCGTGGTGCATATAGCGCGCCGACTCAACGATGGTGCGGTTGGTGTGTTGTGCTATGCCATTTTGTTGCGGTGAGTGTGGCCCAGTACGGTGTGCCTTGATGCAAGATGGTGCGAGGTAGTCCTGGAACTCCTTGCTTATGTACTTGCCACCACGGTCATTGCGTAGCGCCTCAATTTTCTTGCCAGTCTGTTTTCCACCATTGCTTTGAACTCCTTGAACTTGTCAAAGTACTAGTCCTGGGAGGAAACAAAGTACATTGTAGTCTAACGGCTGAAATCATTAATGAAGGACAGAATATACCTAGAGCCTCCAAAGCTTTGGGTCTGCATCGGGCCACACAATTCTGTGTGGATCAGCTNTTGTTCGCTAAGTGCCGGCACCTGCCGTTGCAGCTGATGGAAGAGATGGAGCAGATGGGGCTGATGGAGCTGATACGCACTGCAAGACACAGAGGACAAGAGAGTTCGTAGAAGCATGCCTTACAACTCATCAGTATGGGGCATTAACTCGTTTTCAACCCCCCTAAGGCAACAGACTATAAAACAAGGCCAACAAAATGGCACTTGCCGTCCACCCCTAGTATTGCAACTAGGAGGAGATACAACCCTTAGAATCATGATTCCACACTGAGCAGTTCATAAGAATCACTTCCTTGCACTGTTTCCTTAGCACCTGGTTACTTTCGCGTGAGGAGCTAACTCCTGGAGCTTAGACCAACATATGCTTCTTTAGTGTCTACCTTTGGTGGACAACTCTGTGAGGATTCTNGTACTTGCCACCACGGTCATTGCGTAGCGCCTCAATTTTCTTGCCAGTCTGTTTTCCACCATTGCTTTGAACTCCTTGAACTTGTCAAAGTACTAGTCCTGGGAGGAAACAAAGTACATTGTAGTCTAACGGCTGAAATCATTAATGAAGGACAGAATATACCTAGAGCCTCCAAAGCTTTGGGTCTGCATCGGGCCACACAATTCTGTGTGGATCAGCTCTAGCACCTCCTTTGCTTGCTCCTTACTCCAGAGAACGCCTTCCAATGTTGCTTCCCCTCTAAACAGCTGATGCACAACTGCTGCACAAAGTTGGAGATCGTGGGCAAGTCACGCACCATCTGCTTTGTTTGTAGCTGCTACAAAGTGTGCATTCCAATGAGGCCATAGTACACATGCCACATCTTTCCATGTGTCGCCTGTACCACTGCTGCAAGACTCTACTCATGCGGGATCTTGATTGCACCAAGCATGCGGTACATGTTACCTTCCTTTACCGACCTGGCCAAATCCTCTCACGTTTCTTTGCTGAAGATATAGCCATAGTCATCCTTGAAGACGACATGCAGTCCTATGTTGGAGAGAGAGGACACTGAGACAAGGTTGAACAAAGCATCAGATACATACAATACGTCATGGAATAATCCCACTTCAATGCCACGCGCGGTATCCAACCACATCTCCACAATCCCAATCCCCTCAGCATACACCATCCGATCGTCATCCAAAGCAATAGGGCGAGGGGGGATCGACAGCAACTGCGAGAACCACTCCTTGTGGTGCGTCAGACTCTTGGTGTATCGTGAGTCCTTGTACCATCCTGGGTCTGCCTTTTCCACCTTCGACATGTCTCACTTTGCCATGAAGAGGGGGTCACACACCTCCTTGACCACGTTCATGCTGCAAAAATGGCGCATCCTAGCTTGGTTTTACTACTGCTGCTGTTGATGCTGTTGTGACCGCTGCTGCTGTTGCAATTGAGGCTGCTGATTTTGCTGCTGTTGCAATGACTACTACTATTGCTCCTTCAAGTCCGTCTCGAACTTGAAGCACTCTTTCTTCTAGTGCCCCTATTTCTTGCAATAGCGGAACTTCCCCTTTTTTTGCCTCTCCACTGCTGAGACTGATGCGGTTGGTGGTTGCGTGAGTCCATGGTGACAAAGGCTACTTCATTGCAGGTGCATCCATTACACTTTGCTGCATTGTGACATAGATCTACGTGCACCATGACTGTGCAGATGGAGTCGAGGTCTCGAGTTGGCCCATACTCAAGAATATCTTGTTTTGAGTTCCATAAACAAGACGAGAATGAATCGCGTCTCTTCCACAAGGTTGTCGGCTGCTTTCAGCTACTTTGCCAGCTCCTTTGCCCTGTCCAAGTACGCCTCCATCCCTTCACCACCCTGCATCTTCAACACCATCATCTTCTCCTCCAAAAGCATGAAGTATGCAGGGTCTTGGCCCTCATACTTCTTAAAGAGTACATCCCATCCCTCCGTTGCAGTAGACTTCTCACTCACGTACTGTAGATACGGGTTGGAGATAGTGTTGACAAGCAACCCATGAGCCTACATGTCCTTTTTCCACTCCTCATACGCCGCTGCTGCAGTTGTAGATGAACTTGCATCTGCTGCACCCTTCTGCGGCGTTTTCCCCTCCACCACCTGTACTACGGTAATGCTTTTTGCTTGTGGATTAGGAGCTCTCCTCCCCGCTCACCACCTTCTACAAGCCCCTCTCCTCCAAAAGGAGGCCGGTACGGATCTTCCAAAACATGAAGTTCACGCATCCCTCTAGCCTCTCCAGAGGCTTGGCTGCTATCACAACATGTGCTGCTGCCATTTTGAGCATTTGGTGATGCTCAGTGCTGCCCTTGGGTGGCGGTGCTACCCCTCCATCTGCTTCTACTTCTGGTAGAAATCTTTCGTACAGAAAATGGATTGTAGATGCTAGCAGACTGGGCATTTGAGAAATTAAAGTCCACTACTAGAAAAAGCAGCTTTAAACCTTTCAGACCAACCCATAAAACAGGGTCATCAAGAGGGGACTTTGAAAGATATACCCTCTTGAAAACAAGGCATGTTTTTACTCCTACTTCGATTCAGACCAGCCAGCTTATAATCGGCGTTTCTCCCAAACAAACAATAGAATGCAAAAGTTTGACAAATCTGAGGAAAACAAGTTTACATCGCATGTGTTTCTTTTTAAGTTTGACAAAGAAACAAGAGAGTTATGGCCATCACAAGGCGACAGTCTTACTCAGAGAGAAGAGTATAGCATTGGCTGAACTCGGTTGGAGCATAACTCTCAATCTTATCGTTGGATCTTTGCAATCTTGGGTTCGCTTGAAAGCCTGTCTTGCGGATTTCAAGATCCACTCATCCATCCTCAAATTTGGTCAACGTTTGACCCTAACCAGTCACCCTCAAAGTGACGGCGTGTGCTGGATGAAACTGGAAAAACCTGGCTCTCATACCAAGTGTTGGAACTGGAGGAGAGAGGAGACCTTGGAGCAGCGAGCATGTAGGACTAAAAGGGCATCAGTTGTGCTAAATAATGGTTATTGAATAAATCAAAATGATGGAGTACATATAGAGCTAGAGCTTGGGCAAGTCAGCCCTCTCACAAGCCATAATACTTAGCGATGGAGGCTAAGGCTCACACACTAGAGTCCATAATCTCATGAAAGAGAGGAAATAAGCCTAGCCATCAGGCTGACAATTCACACACGACCTAGAGAGCTAGAAAATAATCTCATGGCACACTCCTAGTGGTCACATAACCCACAATCCCAGAGAGAATCGCCATGTGTCCTTGGCTACCACACAAGGATCTCACCTCACCTAAATGTAACGAGGGGTACCTTTTTCCTAGTGAGCACACTCTGACACGGCAACCCAAGAATCTAAGACCCTTCTTGATATTTCTGCCATCATGTCTTGACCCAAAACCTCGTGCCTTTTGCTTTTCTCAGGCTAAGGCATGGAGCCATCATCCATGGTCATCCAGACATTGGCGGTCCATTACCTTGGACATTGCAAGAATCCATCTCTCAATCCAACTGTTGGATCGGCCTGAAACTGGGACCACAGATGTTTTTCCATCTGACTTTCCAGTGGTGAACTGGTATTGACCATGGGCGTAGACATCCGGTAGTTTCCTTGAACTTGCTCGTATGGACGTGAACTTAAGCCGGATGGCCCCTTTTCCAACAGGGGTTGTGCCACAACTGAGCGTCTGTGTTTGTGGTGGAGTTAGCCGCCATGGTGGCAACCTCTGGTGCAATATCAGGATTTGGAGACTTGAGCTATTCAACCGCTGCATATCCTTCATTTGTACTCTCAAGGAGCTTGGTTTTTAGCACGTAGAGCCCATCAACTCTTGGGAGATATGTGATAAGACTGACCTCGGGATAGGAGATATTGATGCCCTTGTTCTTGACAATTATGTCCTCGTCCTCTCGGAAGACAGCCGTTATGTCATGGTCTATGATTTTACATCCCAACGAGAGATTTGACCAAAAACTGATGTATTGATGACGTTCTCTGGGTTCATGTCTTTATCAACACCATTCACGTTGATGCTCATAAACTCATCTCCCATGCCTTTTGCATGGACAAGGCTACTGTTGCCACTGCAAGTGATATGTAGTGTCCTCGATAGAGATGAACCCATGCTTGTCCTTTGAAGAGTGGTAATTTGTACAAGCGTCGAGCTCGTAGGTTCGACGTTTGAGTAGTGTTAGTCACTTACTTGTTGGCCTGCTCTCGACCATCATGTACGTCAACTCCTTTTTCCCCTCTCTTTTGCCCTTGTTCTTTCTATCATATTTGTTGTCTCTCTAACCAGATACAAAGCTGCCACGGTCACCTAACTGTGCAACATAGGCCAAAATATTAGCCTCACTACTACTACAATGCATGACCTTGTTGAGCACGTACTCAAAGAATGCCGCATACATCAAATCCTCCTTCAAACCGCCAAAGACGGTTATAAGAGGATCAGAGCTTTCAAGTAGCACCATGAGGAGGATCATGGCTTGCATGTTTGTGTCGATTCCCTTGTTTGTTCAGGTTACTTGCTGCAGCAGTCCTTCAAACTCTAGTAGGATCTCTGGAATCGACTCGCCTTTGCTCACTCTCATCAAAATAGGTTTATAAGGATGAAAAGGCAATTTGCAAGACTCGTTCATTGGTATGAACTTGCATGCTGTTTATAAGCGTTTGATGCATGTATGATGCCATGGAGATGGACTTTTGGCAAATCATGCACTATTGTCATAAGAATCACAAGCGCCATGTTGTTGTAGACGCTCTGCATCATACCTAGTGTTTGTTTTTTTAAGGTCAAAATCATCTTAAAAGAACATCTCAAGTAGTCACGCGCCATCATGACAATCTCAGATTGTCATTTCCACAAGGGAAAACCTCTTGCTATAAACGTTGACATGCCATGGTTGACCTGTTTAAGACTGAGCGTCATGGGTATCGTCATATTACTTCCTCTACTTCTCTTCTTCTCTGCTTCATTAAGGGTGATGTAGGCTAATGTAGGCTGTTGTTTACTACGCGTTTAGAAGGTACAGGTCCACTAGTTACCCCCTCATGTGTTGATCAGCTGTAAATAGAGAAGTTTGCACTGTAGCAAACCTAGTGTCGTGCCTCAAAATGCAAAGGACATCCCGGTTAGGGCCCAAGGGTCGTACCTCTAAGGGCACCACTTATCCTTGGCCCTTGTTTACTGGGTACCAGCACCCACCATTGGAGCTGAAGGAGCAGATCGAGCAGAAAAAGGGGCTCATACGTGGTATAAGACGGAGAGGGCAATGGAGCACGTAGGAGCATTGCTTACAACTTTTCTGTGTGGATCCAACATCTTTTATGAACCGACCTGAGGCAATAGACTAGGAAACAAGGCCGACAAAATGGGACTTGTGGTGTGCTCCAAGTATTGCAACTAGGAGTAGATATCACCCTGAGATCACCAATCTATATAGAACAATTCCTTGCATGGTGTCCTTAGCACCTGGTCACTTTCACACAAGGAGCTAACTCTTGTTAGCTACTCAGCTAACCACCTCTGGCACAGAAGCCGCGAAACCAAAAATCTCACAAAGGTTTTTAGGCCTTCTTCCTTTGTTGACATGTGTCATGCACCCCAAACTTAATCAGGCATACACTTCACCTTCAAGAGTACTAACGCCTTAGCATCACATCTCAAGAAGAGCTCAGGTCGTCAATATGCAAGAGAGCATCAAGCAATGGTTAACTGATCAGCATACAAGACAAGTCCTTTTATAGTTGTCTGTCCAGTCCTAGAACTCAAAAGCACATTCCTGAGAAGTGGCTTGACCCTACCACATCACCAAGAGACTTGCGCTGTGGGCTTGACACATAAGCATCCTTGTGCCAAGGTGACTGATCAGCCGTGTTGCTTCCCACAAGCTATGGACTTTCTTTCTAGGAAGCTTCCATAACAACCAAGATGTGCATGGAGCCAGGATCAAACTCATGACCTCTCACTTGGTCAAATTAACAAAATGGCCAAGTTAGCCACTCACCTACATGGTGTACTCACAGGTCGTAGCTTACATGAGACAGAGCATAGTTGAGTCACCGTACAAAAAATCCAGGGGTCATACCCCCACAAGGGATAGAGCGTTCCTGATCTGTCATACAAGACTGAACAAGGGGCAAACATATTCAACAAATCTCTCCCTTGCACCTTGCGTCAGTTTCCATCATCATTCTTCATCACTTACGTTGACCATGCCGATACCTTGCCTGCCCGCCTGGTGGAGATCCTTGTCCAATGGCTTTGCAAGCATGTCAGCCCGGTTCAGCTTGGTGAGGACATACTCCATCTCCACTGTCTGCTTGTAGACCAAGTCCCGAGCATAGTGGAAGCGGATCTCGATGTGCTTTGTGCGCCTGGTGACTGATCAGTTACCTTGTGCCAAGGTGACTGATCAGCTGTGTTGCTTCCCAGAAGCTATGGACTTTCTTTCTAGGAAGCTTCCATAACCAACCGACATGTGCATGGAGCCAGGATCAAACTCATGACCTCTCACTTGGTCAAGTTAACAAAATGGCCAAGTTAACCACTCACCTACATGGCGTACTCACAGGTCATATCTTACATGAGTCAGAGCATAGTTTAGTCACCGTACAACAAATCCAAGGGTCATACCCCCACAAGGGGCAGAGCGTTCCTGATCCGTCATACAAGACTGAACAAGGGGCAAACATATTCAACAAATCTCTCCCTTGCACCTTGCGTCAGTTTCCATCATCATTCTTCATCACTTACGTTGACCATGCCGATACCTTGCCTGCCCGCCTGGTGGAGATCCTTGTCCAATGGCTTTGCAAGCATGTCAGCCCGGTTCAGCTTGGTGAGGACATACTCCATCTCCACTGTCTGCTTGTAGACCAAGTCCCGAGCATAGTGGAAGCGGATCTCGATGTGCTTTGTGCGCCTGGTGACTGATCAGTTACCTTGTGCCAAGGTGACTGATCAGCTGTGTTGCTTCCCAGAAGCTATGGACTTTCTTTCTAGGAAGCTTCCATAACCAACCGACATGTGCATGGAGCCAGGATCAAACTCATGACCTCTCACTTGGTCAAGTTAACAAAATGGCCAAGTTAACCACTCACCTACATGGCGTACTCACAGGTCATACCTTACATGAGTCAGAGCATAGTTTAGTCACCGTACAACAAATCCAAGGGTCATACCCCCACAAGGGGCAGAGCGTTCCTGATCCGTCATACAAGACTGAACAAGGGGCAAACATATTCAACAAAACTCTCCCTTGCACCTTGCGTCAGTTTCCATCATCATTCTTCATCACTTGCGTTGACCATGCCGATACCTTGCCTGCCCGCCTGGTGGAGATCCTTGTCCAATGGCTTTGTAAGCATGTCAACCTCGTTCAGCTTGGTGCCGACATACTCCAGCTCCACTGTCTGCTTGTAGACCAAGTCCCGAGCATAGTGGAAGCGGATCTCGATGTGCTTTGTGCGCCTGGTGACTGGTCAGTCACCTTGTGCCAAGGTGACTGATCAGCTGTGTTGCTTCCCAGGAGCTATGGACTTTCTTTCTAGGAAGCTTCCATAACAACCAAGATGTACATGGAGCCAGGATCAAACTCATGACCTCTCACTTGGTCAACTTAACAAAATGGCCAAGTTAACCACTCACCTACATGGCGTACTCACAGGTCATATCTTACATGAGACAGAGCATAGTTTAGTCACTGTACAACAAATCCAAGGGTCATACCCCCACAAGGGGCAGAGTGTTCCTGATCCGTCATACAAGACTGAACAAGGGGCAAACATATTCAACAAATCTCTCCCTTGCACCTTGCGTCAGTTTCCATCATCATTCTTCATCACTTGCGTTGAACATGCCGATACCTTGCCTGCCCGCCCGGTGGAGATCCTTGTCCAATGGCCTTGTAAGAATGTCAACCCAGTTCAGCTTGGTGCCGACATACTCCAGCTCCACTGTCTGCTTGTAGACCAAGTCCCGAGCATAGAGGTAGCGGATCTCGATGTGCTTTGTGCGCCTGGACAGAACTGGGTTCTTGGACATGTCAATCGCGCTCATGTTGTCAATCTTGACAATTGTCGCCGTTGCCTGTGGTGCCTTCATCTCACAGAGCAAGCAGCGAAGCCACTGCGCCTCTTTACACACCTCAACCAATGCAATGTACTCAGCTTCAGCTGTTGACAGAGAGATACACTCCTCCTTGCGACTCACCCAACTGACAGCACCTCCATTTAGCATACACACAAAGTTGGAGGTGGATTTTCTGTCGTTGATATTGCCTCCCCAATCAGCGTCGGTGTTGCACATGAGACGGAGTGAAGCGGATCCAGCAATGCCTCCAAACTGGAGTCCCACATGTCACGTCCCCTTAAGGTAGCACATGATTCGCTATACAGCCAGTGCAGTGGACCATGATTCGCCACAAACCGGCTCACCTCCCCAATAGCATGGGCTATATCTGGCCGGGTGGCGACCATGGCATACATCACACATCCCACTGCAGACTGATATGGGATGCTGAGCATGTCAGTTTTCTCCGCTTCGTTGGATGGGGACATGGAGGTGGAGAGTTTGCACTCCGAGCTCATGGGTGTGCTAGCAGGTTTGCAATCTGCCATGACGTATCGTTTGAGGATGGAGTCGATGTGTTTTGTCTGTTTCAGGCTGATGCTATCTGCTACTCTGTCGCGCTTGATGGCAATTCCAAGATAGAAGTCAAGAGGACCCATGTCCTTCATCTTGAATCTGCTACTGAGCTGCCCCTTGAGATCGTCTAGCAGGTGCGTTGAAGAGGAGCATAGAATCAAGTCATCAACGTTCAAGGCAACCAACATGGTCTCTTTGTCACTCTCATGCACGTACATGCTAGGGTCATTGTTGGAGTGCATGAACTCCAACAATGCTATGGCCAAGGACTCCTTGGCCATGAACGTGTCCATCTCTTGGTACCAAAGCCTTGGTGGTTGTTTTAGCCCATACAATGCCTTCACCAATCTGTACACCTTGCCCTTTGGAGCATCAACCCCTTCCGGAACCTCCATCCTTGTCAAGTTTGCCGTAAAGGAAGGTTGTCTTGACATCCATCTGGTGGACCTCCATGTTCTCGGCAGCAGCAATGGCGAGCATTGACCGGATGGAAGCAAATGTCACAATTGGAGCAAAAGGTCTCATCGTACTCTGCTCCAGGCCGTTGGGAGAACCCCTTTGCTACCACCCGTGCATTGTACTTGTCTATCTTGCCATCCTGTTTCCTTTTTACTTTCAGCACCCACTTGGACCCCACAACGTGAGCCCTCGCAGGTCTGTCCACCAGCACCCATGTCCCCTTCTCTTCAATGGAGTTGAGTTCACTGCAAATTGCTTCGTCCCGCTCTGCTTTGTCAGGCCGAGTGAGTGCCTCTGCGACACACGTTGGCTCCTCTTGACCCAAGAATGAATAGTTGAAGCCTGCCCATTCACCTCTATCTGCCTCATAATGCTACAGCGGTATTTTGATGCATGAACTGCTCCTTGAACATGCTGGCTGGTGCTGTTGATGTGGAGGCTGGAGGTCCGGTTCGTCATTGATGATGGGAGAAGCATCCTCCTCATGTTCTGGAGGATCGGATACGTCGGAATCAGAGTCTGATTCCGAGTCATCTTCATGAGCTCCTCTCCCTGTTGCAGCACCTATCCCATGCCATTGTGCTGGTGCTTTGTCTCCCTCTTCAGGGAGAGTGAGCCACTCTCCCAGTTTTGGAGCGTTCTTGAGTTTGAGATGTTATCCCTTACTCAGAGACGTTTCGTGGAAATTCACGTCTTTGCTGCGGATGACCTTCTTGGTTGCTTGGTCCCACAGTCGATAAGCTTTGTGGGCGATGTTATAGCCGATGAAAATGCACTTGCGTGCTCTTGCATCAAGCTTTCCAGGGCCCTCACCGGCCTGGACCTTGGCAAACCTGGTGCAACCGAACACCTTGATATGGGAGGCGTCCGGCTTCCTGCCTGACCATGCTTCTTGAGGCGTCTTCAACTGCTGTATCTGCTTCTTCTTGCCTCTCCTTCGCAGAGCTGCTTTAGGTGTGAGGTTCACAAGGTAGGTAGCCGTACGTGCTGCTTCAACCCAGAAACTAGGAGGACGCTTGGGGTCAAAGTGCATGCACCTCGTCATGCCTAGGAGCGTCTGGTTCATCGTCTCTGCTGCACCGTTGCTTTGAGGTGAGTAGGGCGTAGTTTTCTGGTGTTAATGCCCTGTGTCTTGAGCCACTCCCTCCAAGCTTTGTACTCTCCCCCGTTGTCCGTCCTGAATGCCTTCACCTTCTTTTTACTCTGTCACTCAACCATATCAACAAAGGCATGCAGATTCTCCTTCACCTCACTTTTCTTTTCGAAAAAGAATACCCAGACTTTGCGGCTGTTTTCGTTGATGCATGTGAGGAGATATCTGCTGCCTCCATTTGACAGTATGCAAGAGGGACCACAAACGTCAGAGTGGATGAGATCAAGAAGTGCAAGAGCACGCGTGCCATTGCGCTTGAAGGGTTTCCTTTTCTTCTTGCCTTGAAGGCATGGCTCACACATGATCTCCGCTCCCTCCACCTCATCACCTAGCTCCATCCCACGCACTAGCTCTTGCTTTCCCATGAGCTCCAATGTGCGATGAGCCTCGTGCCCAAAGCGCCTGTGCCACAGGTTCTCGGATGATGTGCACGGGCTAGTATGAACAGCCCGGGCTGCATTTACTTGCGATTTTGATGCCGAATCATCTGTTGCCATGGATTTCGCTGCTCCAACATGTCCTTCCTCATCTGATTCTGCATTGCTCCTCTCCTCATCATCACTCTCGACCAAATATTCAGCCATTGACGTTGTCGTTTTGGTCTGCAAGACGTAAAGTCCATCAACGCAAGGAACCTGTGCAGCAACCTTCTTGGCAGAGTAGGAGATGTTGATGTCCTTGGTAGGAATTATCACCGCTTCCTTCTCTGTAAAGACCACTGTCATGCCATAGTCAGGTTTTTTAGAGACAGAGAGCAGGTTGGCTGTGAAGGTGGGCAAGTAGACCACCCCCTCTAGCTTGAGGTCGGAATCTCCACCGTTGACACCCACTGTGACCAGCTTGTCACCAATCCCCTCAGCTGCCTCAACCTTGCCGTTGGTGACTCTGAAGTTTTTGTTACATGGAGCAAGAGAGATGAAGTCTCTCTTCTCGTAAGTGGTGTGCTTGTTTGTGCCCGAGTCAAGGCCATAGGCTCCTGGCCTGAGTATTGCCCTCCCTTTGTTGGAGGCACACTCAGCCATCAAGCTTGTGGAATCCTTCCCACCATTTCCCCCTCGCCATTCATCCCCGTCTCCTCCCTCTCTCTTGGGTACACGACACTCTCGAGCCCAATGTCCAGCCTTGCCACAGTTGTGGCAGTTTCCTTGGCACTTTGCACCCCTTCCACTGTTGCTAGTGCTATTGTTTCCCTTTTACCCAGAGGAAGAGGTATTGCGGAAGGTGCCGCTGCTCTGTGAGGCAAAGGTAGCCATGTTTGCTTCACTACTACTACAACGCATGGCTTCATTCCGTACATACTCAGAGACGGTGGTGTAGGAAGCTACATCTTCAGTCCACCCTCCAATCACCGTCATCATGGGGCCCCAACATTCCCGTAGCGTTATAAAAAAAATCATGGCGTGCATGTCGGATTTCAGGTCCCACCCCATGCCAGTGGCTTGTTGCAAGAGCGTCTCAAACTTCTGCACAAAGGTAGAGACATCCTCCCCTTCACCAAGCCTCATGCTGATGAGGTTTGGTAGAATGAAGAGACGGTTGGCAAGTGAGGAGGAATGAAACACCTTGCCGAGTTTGGCATATGCCACGGCTGCCACTGTACAACCGCTGATGTGTGAAAGGACTGAGGGTTGTCTGGAGGACACAAGAATGGCGAGAGCCTTTTTGTTGAGCTTGATCCATGCCACAAGGTCAGCACCCCCCTCCTTTGGTGCTGGGATAGTTCCGTCAAAATATCCTAGCAGATCTCTGTCATCCATGATGATCTCAAACTACCACTTCCAGAGTGCAAACCCCTCTCCATCAAACTTGAGGATGGGCGAATGATTCCCTGGTTCCCCTATCCCTGCCATCCCTACAACTACAACTGCTACAGCTGTTGCACCTGTTGTTGATGCCGATGAATGTGTGTTTGAGGCCGCTGTAGGCTATTGGTGAGAAGAGGAAACTGTTGCCCCTGTTCACATTGGCCGTTGCAAGCAGATGTAGGCTGATGTAGGCTGATGTAGGCTGATGTCAGCTCCCAAGGTAGAAAGGTGCAGATGTGTTGCATTCCCCTCCTGTTGATGTTGCCCTGCAAACGGAGAAGTTGGGTGAGAGCGAAGGCGCTCTCACTGCTTGTGACCTTATCGGTTGCGTACGTGAAACTTCCCTAACCAGAAGAGTGGGCCCATAACCCTTTGTTAGCTACTGAGCGAACCACCTCAAGCAGAGAAGCCGCGAAACTGAAAATCTCACAAAGGTTTTTAGGCTTTCTTCCTTTGTTGACATGTGTCATGTACCCCAAACTTAATCAAGCATACACTTCACCTTCAAGAATACTAAGGCCTTAGCATTACATCTCAAGAAGAGCTCAAGTCCTCAATACGCAAGAGAGCATCAAGCAAGGGTCAATTGATGAGCATGCAAGACAAGTACTTTTATAGCTGTCTGTCCAGTCCTAGAACTCAAAAGCACATTCCTAAGAAGTGGCTTGACCCTGCCACATCACCAAGAGACTTGCGCTGTGGGCTTGACACAAAAGCATCCTTGTGCCAAGGTGACTGATCAGCTGTGTTGCTTCCCAAAAGCTATGGACTTTCTTTCTTGGAAGCTTCCATAACACCAAAGATGTGCATGGAGCCAGGATCAAACTCATGACCTCTCACTTGGCCAAATCAACAAAATGGCCAAGTTAACCACTCACCTACATGGTGTACTCACAGGTCATATCTCACATAAGACAAAGCATAGTTGAGTCACCCTACAACAAATCCAGGGGTCATACCTCCACAAGGGGTAGAGCGTTCCTGATCTGTCATACAAGACTGAACAAGGGGCAAACATATTCAACAACTCTAAGAGCTTAGACCAACCAATCCTTCTTTTAATCTACCTCTAGTGGACAAGTGTATGATGAGTCTCAATGGTAAGAACTGTAATGAATTACATGCAAGTCACAGGTACTTAGAGTCATAGAGCTAGCTTCTAGCCTAAGGACGCAGTAGCTCCTTCCATGAGCCACTTTGGGAGCAATCTGGATTGCATCATCCGCCTTTTGTACATGGCACTCTTTCTGACTACCAAGTGGTGCCAGTCACTAAGAAAGACATTTTAATGTTTTAAGGTGTCTCTTAGAGCTTTCCTGTCCTCCTTTTGGTTACAAGGAGAATGAGGCACTAGACTAAAATTTCACCCAATGATCTCTTGCTCTAGAGACTAAATATTGAGTGTCTAAGCAATAAGGTGTTGTCTTAGGTATTCTTTGTTGACCTGATATGCCCCTTGTCCATAGCTGACATTCCGACACGCAGGGTACAGACTAGGCATGCATTGCTCCCTTGGAGTAAGTCCCCTTAGTTTGGTCTACATAGACAAGGCATGCACCGCTCCTTTGAAGCAAGTTTCTTTGGTCTAAACTGGATTGTATAGCCAGCAAAAATTATTTGGTTTAACTCCTTGTGGCATAGATGTTCCAGAGTTAGTCTCTAGAGTGAGAGGTCACTGGGTCAAGTCCCAGACCAGTGACTAATTGTTTTGTGTCCAAAAGGTGGACAAGAAGGTTATAAGAGACATCTTAAAACATTCCACGGTCCTTCGTGGTGGCTAGTGCCACTTGGCGGTCTGAGGGAGCGCCATGTACGCAGGAGGGATGATGCAATCCACATTGCCCCAAAAGTGGCTCATCCAAAGAGCCACTGTGTGCCTAGGCTAGAGGACTAAAAGCACCTGTTAACTGCCTGTCATCAATCACTGTTCTTACCTTTGAGATTCCCTACAGAGTTGTTCACAAGAGGCAGATAATAAAGAAGCATTGGTTGGTCTAAGCCCCAGGAGTTAGCTCCTCACGGGAAAGTGACTAGATGGCAAGGACACAATACAAGGAAGTGTTTCCTATGAACTGCTCAGTGTGGAACTGTGATTCTGAGGGTGATATCTCCTCTTACCATACTATAAGTGGAAAACGCGTGCCATTGTGTAAGCCTTGCTTTCTTGTCCGTTGCCTTGAGCCAGTTGAAAAAGGGTTATGGGCTGATGCAAACTAGTTGTAAGACATGACTCTACGCGTTGTCTCGCCCTCTCTCTCTTGTAGCAAACATCAGCTCTATCTACTTCTTCTCCTCCATCAGATCTTACAGCGATTGATGGTACATAGCAAACAAGGGCCAAGGAAAAGCTTTTCCTTTGAAGGTACGATCCTCGGGCCCCAACGAGGATCAGCTCTGCCCTTGGAGGCTCGACCCTAGATTTGCTAGACCGCATTCTTCTCTACTCGCAGGTGATCAACAGCTAAAGGATAAGCAACAGATTTGCACCTTCAAAAGGGGTAGCAGACAACGGCCTACCTCAGCAGTCATCGGCCCGTATAAAGCAGAGAAGCAAAGAAGTAGAGAAGCAGAGAAACAACATGATGACATGCACAAAAATCAGTCTAGAGCAGGTCAACGGTGGGACGTGAAAGGTCAGAGTGATAGGTTTTCCCTTGTGGAAATGGAAACTTGATATTTTCATAAGGGAGCATGGCTAGATAAATTTGTTCCTTGCAAAGTATGTTATACCTCCAAAAACAGACGCTAGGCATGAAGCATGGAGCATCAAAAAGGACATGTGCTTACGATTTTTCTGACATCAGTAGATGAGTCACACCACCTCCATCTCCTAGGCATTACACATGCATCAAAGGCTTATGAAAACCTTGCACATGTACACTAATAAACCGTTCTTGCAAATTGCCTCTTCATCTTGCAAAAACTGATTTTGATGAGGGTGAACAAGGGAGACCGGATTCCGTCTTTCCTATTGCTGTTTGGAGGATTGCTATAGCAAATGACCCAAATAAATTAAGAAATTGACGCCAACATGGAGGCCATGATTCTCGTCATGGCGCTTCCTGAAAGCTGGGGTCATGAGATTACGTCTTTGGCAATTGGAAAGAGGAGGATTTTATTTATGAAGAAGTGTCAGAGTACATGTGTAACGAGGCCATGCATTGCAACAAGCAAGGCTAACATTTCAGCCTATGCTACACAGTACAGTTGCCATGGCAACATTTCCTCTTCTGGACAGATCGGCAATTAAAACAGTGGCAATGGAGAAAGAGAAAATTGTTGCAGCTTCCTAGGAAGTGTCACAACTGTGGCAAGCCTGACATGGGGTACGAGAGTGTAGGGCTCCAAAGAAGGAAGACGGAGATCATGGTGGTAAAAATAATTGCAAAGGAAAGGTAAGGAGTTAAAGAACATGATGGCTGAAAGTGTGCCGACAACCAAGGGAGCAGCACTACTCAAGCGTGGAGCCTACGGGCTCAACTTTGGCAGAAACCACCACCTTTATGGAGAAAGATGGGTTCATCTCCACAGGGGACACAGAATGTTTCTTGAGGTGTGCGAACGGTAGCCTTGTCCATGTGTATCACAGGGGAGATAAGTTGATCAGCATCACCATGACGGTCGTCTTCACGGAGAACGAGGCCGTGATTGTTAAGCACAAGGCCATGAAAGATCTTCTATCCCAAGGGGAGTCATGTCGCACATCAGCGAAGAGTTGATGTGCTCTACGTGCTGCAGACTACACCCCTCTAGAGCATAAATGAGGGATATGTTGCTGTTGAAGAGCATAAGCCTCCAAAGCCTCATATTACACCAGAGGTTGTTACCATGGCGGCTTCGTCCACTAAAGACACAGATGCTAAGCTGTGGCAGAGGCGCATTGGCCATGTGGCTGACAACATACTGCAAGACATGTTGCAGCACAAAGTGGTTCATGGTATGGAGGGATGCAACGCCAAGCATGAGGGAAAGTGCAAGAAGCTATGTGAGCCATGCCTCCAAGGTAGGGCAGAAAGAAAGTCCTTTGACCACAATAGACAACGTGCGGCAACAATCTTAGACCTGATTTACTTTAATGTGTGTGGATCATTCCGCAGTCCTTCAAACAATGGCAGCAAGTGTTTCTTAACCTTCATTTATGACCCCTGTCATAATGTATGGATCTAACTCCTCATGACAAAGGCAGAGGTCAAGGAGAAGTTGCAAGATCTTGTTACCATGGTGGAGCGGTAGACGAGCAAGGAGGTCAAGGCACTACGCATGGACAATGGTCGTCAGTACGAGGCGTACAAAAGCTGGTTGTGCCAACATGGCATTAACAACGTAACTACCATACCTAACACCCCCCTGCGTAATGGCATTGCCGAGCAAATGAACCCGACTATCTCAACATATCACGAAGCATACTTTTGATGCCAAACTCCCACCTCCCTTTGGGCTGAAGCTCCAAGAATTGCTTGGTACTTTGTAGATCTCACTCTGCCAGCCGCGATTAGAAGGCAAGGTAAGAAGCAGCAAGAAAAAAACTGAGGAGGACACAAGAGGCTTGGAAAAAGAAGAAGCCATAAGCCTCACAGTTAAGGGTCTTTGGCCTTACTACTTTGGTAAAAGTCCGAGCAAGAGAAAGAAGTAGCAAGCAAAATGCACGCACTCACAAGCGTATTATGGTTGGCTTTGACACTATACACAAGACGTACTGGCTATGTAACCAGGCGGCTGGAAAGCTCATGAGGACTCAAGATGTCGATTCCGATGGAAGGATACTCTGCAAAGGAGAGCCAATGGATCCTTTCCATGCTCTTTATCAGGAGAGTGGGTTCAGTTGCTCGACTCAGGTAATCAGGCACTTCAAAACCAGGAGATGGTGCTAATGAAGCAAAAAAATGACACAAGAGGAAGAGTGTGAGCGGGCCTGAGGCAACGGACTAGCAAACAAGGCCGACATAATGGCATTTTCCATCTACTCCTAGTATTTCAACTAGGAGGAGATATCACCCTCTGAATTACGGTTCCACACTGAGTAGTTCATAGGAATGACTTCCGTGTACTATGTCCTTAGCACTTGGTCACTTTTGCGTGAGGAGCTAACTCCTAGGGCTTAGCCCAACCAATGCTTCTTTAGTGTGTCCCTCTGGTACACAACTCTGTGAGGAGTCTCAAAGGTAAGAACTATAATCAATGACACAACACTGATAGGTTCATATAGTCCTAGAGCCAGCCTCTAGCCTAGGCGCGCGGTGGCTCCTTAGATGAGCAATTTTGGGGGAAATCTAGATTCCATCATCCCCCTGCCTACATGGTGCTCCCTATGACTGGCAAGTGGCACCAGCCACTACAAAGGATCTCAAAGTGTTATAAGATTCCTCTTAGAATCTTCCTATCCCCACTTCGGTCACAAAGAAATTAAGTCACTCGCCTGGGATTTGACCCAGTGATCTCTGGCTCCATAGACTACCTGTGGAACATCCAAGCCACAACGAGTTGTCCTAGGTATTGTTTGTTGGCTATACTATCCAGTTTACATCAAGGAGACTTTCTCGAAAGGAGTAGTGCATGCATTGTCTATCTGGATTAGACTAAGGAGACTTACTCCAAGGGAGCAGTGCATGCCTAGTCTGTCCTCTGCCAATCAAAATGTCAGCTATGTAGAAGGGGCATATCAGGTCAACATACTCTCCTTGCACCTCTGTCCATTGGCTGTGAGATATCTCCTCTCTCCCGCTAACGTAGCCTCACTTTTTGTCGGCTGCGTTGACCATACCGATGTCTTGCCTACTTGTAGAGTGCAATTCACTGTCAAGCGCCTTTGTCATGTAATCTGCGAGCATCTTCTTCGTCTCCATGTATTCCAGGTCCACAATCTCCTTTGCGGCCAGGTCGCGTGAGTAGTGGTACCTAATGTTGATGTGATTGGTCCGCTGGGAGATGATGTCATCCTATGCCATTTTCATGGTACTCTTGTTGTTGATACGGATCTCCATTACTTCCCTTTGTGGCACTTTCATTTCAGCAAGCAGAGTACGTAGCAACTGTTTCTCCTTGCACGCTTCTACCAAAGCGATGTTCTCTAGCCCATCGCTTGAGAGGGAGAAAGTCTTGCTTCCTACTTGTCCAGGAGACTGCACTACCGTTGAAGATGCAGACAAAGCCTGAGGTGCCCTTTCAGTCATCGATTCTTCCTCTCCAGTCGATGTATGTGTAGCCCACCAGCCGCAGCTGGTCACATCCCTCTTGGCCTCCTAGCTGGATTCCCATGTGTCGTGTCTTCTGTAGATAGCGCATGATGCGCTTGACTGTTTGCCAGTGCTGTAGCGCTGGATTGGCCAAAAACTTACTCACTTGTACCACAGCATAGAACATATCAGGACGTGTTCCTACCATGCCATACACGAGGCTGCCAACTGCAGACTTGTAGGAAATGTTCTCCATCTCACGCCATTTTGCTTCTATACTCGGGCTCATGGAGGAGGAGAGTTTGATGTCTATTGTCATGTGTGTGTTGATTGGTTTGCATTCCTCCATGTTGTAGTGCTTGAGGACCTCCATGATGTACTTGGTCTAGTTCAGCTCGATGGTGCTTGCTGCTTGATTGCGGTGGACAGTTATCCCAAGATTGAACTCAAGCAAACCCATGTTCTTCATTTTGAACTGGTTGCTGAGATCTGTGTTCAGCTTGTTCAATAGCTCAATTGACGACGAGCAGATGATCAGGTCATCAACATAAAGTACAACTGGCATCAAGCCTTGCTCATCCTCCCACACATAGACACTCGGGACATTCTGGAAGTGCGTGAAGTTGAGCCCAACCATGAAGCTGTCCATCTCCTTAAACCAAATCCCTGGGGCCTATTTCAGGCCATAGAGTGCTTTGACTAGTTTGCAAATCTTGCCCTCTGGAGCTTTCACTCCCTTTGGCATGTTTATGGGCACTTCTTTCTTTAGCTCGCGTAGAGGAAAGCTGTCTTGACGTCCATCTGATGGACGTTTAGATCATTCGCACCAGCGATGCCCAGCATGGATTTGATGGAGGCAAAGGTGATGACAGGCGCGAAGGTCTACTCGTCCTCTGAGCTTGCACACTAGGAAAACCCCTTCGCCACAACTCTTGCCCTATACTTGTCAATAGTACAATCTAGCTTGAATGTTTTCCAAAGTACCCTCTTTCACCCGACCACGTGCGTGTTTGGGGGCCTGTCCACCAGAAACCATATTCCGTTCTCTGAAATGGATGTGACTTTGCTATCGACAACCTCTTTCCACTTGGCTGCATCTGGCATGTTCATAGCCTCCACTACGGTCACAAGCTCTCCCTGAGCCAAGCATGACCAGATGAGTCCGGTCCATTCCACACTCTCAGCATCAAACTTGGGCAAAGTTTCTTCTGGCGCGTACTACGCCGAAGTGTTGTTGGTGGTACTTCAAGGCTTAGTTCCTTCTATTGCTCCTGTGCTGCCAGTGTTTTGTTGTATGAAGAAGAGCCTCCGGCCATAGAGCTCAACTTGGAGGCCTCGGACGACTTAGACTCGGTGTTAGGCTCCGTCGTTACATCAGCCTGCACAACCACTCTTCCTGCACCAGCACCCTTCACTGGTACCATCTCCCAGTTCTCATGTGCCTCATCACCTGAATCAAGCAACACAACCCACTCTCTTGATTTGGGAGCATGGACAAGATCTAGTGACTCTCCCTTGTCGAGCTTCCTTTTATCAAACTCGACATCCCGACTCCTGATAAGTTTTCTAGCCGCTTGATCCCACAGTCTGTAAGTCTTGTGTGCACTGTTCTATCGGACCATTACACAATTCCAAGCACATGCATCCTGTTGACCTGATATGCCCCTTGTCCATAGCTGAAATTTGGACAGGCAGAGGACGGACTAGGCATGCACTGCTCCCTTAGAGTAAGTCCCCTTATTCTGGTCTTGATTGATAGACAAGGCATGCACTGCTCCTTTCAAGCAAGTCCCCTGGATCTAAACATGATAGTATAGCCTGCCAACTCTACATAGGAAAACGCTTTGTGGCTTAGATGTTCCAGAGTTAGTCTCTGGAGCGAGAGGTTAGTGGGTCATATCCCACACTAGTGACTTGTTTTCTTTGTGACCAAAAGGAGAACATGAAGGTTCAAAGAGACATCTTTGAACATTCCAAGGTCCTTCCTGGTGGCTAGGATTTCTTGGTGGTCACAAGGAGCGCCATGTAGGCAAGGGGGTATGATGCAATCCAGATTTTTGCTAAAGTGGCTCATCCAAGGGGCCACAGCGTGCCTAGACTAGATTCTGGCTCTGGGACTAAAAGAACGTGTCAGTTACCCATCATTGATTATAGTTCTTACCTTTGATACTCTTTTCACAGAGCTGTCCACTAAAGGCAGACACTAACGAAGCATTGGTTGGTTTAATCCTGAGGAGTGAGCTCCTCGTGCAAAAGTGACCAGGTCCTGAGTGTCAATCGGCCTGAGGCAAACAGACTAGAAAACAGGGCTGACACAATAGCACATGCTGTTCGCTCCTAGCATTTCAGGTAGGAGAAGATATCACCCTCAGGATCACGGTTCCACACTGAGCAGTTCTTAGGCAATCACTTGCTAGCAACTGTGTCCACTTAACACTTGGTCACTTTCGCGCGAGGTGCTAGTCAAAGACTAACTCCTGGGACTTAGACCAACCGGTGTCTTCTTTATACTGTTCCTTAGTTGGACAACTCTGTGAGGAGCATCTAAGGCCAGATTGTGTAATTAGAATAAGGAATGAGCCTGGTACATATAGTTCTAGGCCTGGCTTCTAAGGTTTGTGGGTAGTGGCACTTTTGGGGTGGTCACTCCACACCACCTCACCAGTCCGCCAATTGGCGTATCCACTGACCGCCAAGTGGCGCACTCTCCTCATGCATGGAGAAATGTCAAAGAAAAATTCCCTGTGCTCGAAAGGTCAAAAACCTTCTGCGCACATCAAGACTCGATCGCAGGACCTGTTGTTCCTAAGTCCAACATGCTATCCGTTGGGCTACACTTCTGGTGTTTCGCTTGGACTTGCACCACGAACAAGGTTTGGGGGACTTACTCCAATGGAGCAGTGCATGTCCAACCTGTCTGTCAAGCCATAGGAGTGGCCATGGGGCATAGAAGAACAGCAATCTCTCCCTTACACCTTAGGCCACCTGCTGTGGTAGTTTTCTTTGGCACAAACCTGTAGCTCTAGGTTGTGTTTGTGCGCGTCAAATTTGTTGGTCTTTAGTTCTTATCTCTTGCATCCACCATGCCGACTCCTCGAGCACCTGCAACATGCAAGTCGCTGTCTAGTGGCTTAGTCAAGAAGTCCGCAAGAATTTTCTTGGTTGCGACGTGCTCCAGTTGCACGACACCCTTGGCGACAACATCACGTGAGTAGTGGTACCGATATTGATGTGCTTTGTACGTCGGGAGATCATGTCATCCTCTGCTATAGCGATGGCACTTTGTTTGTCCATGCGGATGACCGTTGCTTCCTCTTGTGGTGCCTTCATCTCATCAAGCAAACTGCAAAGCCATTGCATATCCTTGCACACTTTGGAGAGTGCAATGTACTCCGCCTCAGCATTAGACACCGAGAAGCAGTCTTGCTTCCTGTATGCCCAAGAGACCACATCACAGTTGAGAAGACAGACAAACCCTGAGGTGGACTTCTTGTTATCAATCCGTCCTCCCCAGTCCGCGTCAATGTAGCATGTCAGTCGCAGCAAGTCTGATCCTTCTAGACCTCCAAACCGAAGTCCGACGTGCCGAGTCTTTTTGAGGTAGCGAAACATTTGCTTCACAGCTTGCCAATGTTTTGGCCCAGGGTTGGCCACAAACCTGCTCACCTGACCCACTGCATAAGCAATGTCAGGTCGCGTTCCCACCATCGCGTACATGAGGCTCCCAACAGCGGACTGGTACGGAATGGTTTGCATCTCCCGCCAGTCTGCCTCGTTGCTCGGTGACATCGAGGAGGAGAGCTTGCAGTCGGAGGGCATGGGGGTGCTGACGGGTTTGGAGTCCTCCATATTGTAGCGCTTCAAGACGTCCATGATGTACTTGGTCTGGTTGAGCTCGATGGTGCCTGCTTTGTGGTTGCGGTGAACAGCAATCCCGAGGTAGTACTCGAGGGGTCCCATGTCCTTCATCTTAAACTTGCTGGCCAACTTTTTCTTGAGGTCCTAAAGGCCTCCTGCGAGGAAGAACACATGATGAGATCGTCCACGTACAACGCCACGAGCAGCAAGCCACGTTTGTCCTCTCGCACATAGACGCTGGGGTCATTCTTGCAATGTGCAAAGGAGATCTCAGCCATGAAGCTGTCCATCTCCTTGTACCACATCCGTGGGGCCTGTTTCAGCCCGTACAACGCCTTCACCAGCTTGCACACCTTACCCTCGGGTGCTTTGACACCTTCCGGTACCTCCATTAGCACTTCCTTGTCGAGCTTCCCATAAAGGAAAGCTATCTTCACATCCATCTGGTGGATCTCAAGGTCTTTGGCGGTAGCGACGGCAAGCAATTACCTGATTGAGGCAAACGTAACAACCGGTGTGAAGGTCTCATCGTACTCAGACCTTGCGCGCTGTAAGAATCCTTTCGCCACGACCCTTGCCTTGTACTTGTCGATGCTATCATCTTGCTTCTGCTTCAACCTGAGCACCCACTTTGAGCCCAGCACATGAGCATTAGCGGGTCTGTCCACCAGCACCCATGTGCCATTTTCTTTGATGGATGCAAGCTCGATGTTCACCGCCTCCTTCCACTTGGCCGCATCGGGCCTTGCCAGCCCCTCAGCCACAATGAGTGGCTCTCCCTAAGCCAAACAGGACCAGCTCAGTCCAGTCCAGCTTCCGATGTCAGCGTCGTACTTTGGAGTTTGTCTTCTTTGTCGTGTGCTGCAACGTTGCATTGCTGGTGGATCTTCGCAATGATGTTGCTCCTGTGCTGCTGGCTGCCCTGAAGTTTGGTTTCCTTCTTTTGAAGAGCCACTTGCCTCCAAGCTGTTTTCAGAGGGCCTCAGACGTCTCCGACTCAATGTCGGAGCTCCCCGCTGCGTCAGCCTGCGCAACCGCTCTCCTTGCCACACCACTGTTCTTCACGGCCTTCTGTACTGGCACCACTTGCCAGTTTTTGGGAGCTTGATCTCCTGACTCCAGCACCACCAACCACTCTCCCTGTTTTGGAGCTTGCGTGGGATCAAGCATCTCTTCCTTGCCTGGTTTCCTTTCACCAAAAGTTACGTCCCGGCTGGTGATGAGTCTTCTTCCTGCCAGGTCCCACAGGCGGTAGGTCTTGTGGGCCGTCTCATAGCCCACCATAACGCAATTTTGCACTCTTGCATCCAGCTTGCCGGCACCCTCACCCGCCTGGATCTTTGCCCATGCGGTGCAGCCAAATACTTTCAGGTTTAATGCGTCCGGCTTCTTCCCTGACCAAATTTCTTGTGGCGTCATCTAATGCTTTCCCTTCTTCTTTCCGCGCCTGCCCAGAGCAGCCGCAGGAGTCACGTTGACAAGATAGCATGCCGTTCTTGCTGCTTCTGCCCAAAACTGCGGTGGAAGCTTTGCATCAAAGAGCATGCTACACACTATGCCAAGGATGGTCTGATTCATCCGTTTGGCAACACCATTGCTCTGCGGCGTGTAAGGCGTTGTGGGCTGGTGGTTTATCCCATGTTGCCGCAACCATCCCTTGCATGCCTCGTACTCTCCGCCGTTGTCGTTTCGCATAGCTTTGACTTTCTTTCCGGTCTGCCACTCCACCATGGCGACAAACTCTTGCAACTTTTCTCTGGCCTCTCCCTTTGCTTTGAGGAAGAAGATCCACACCTTGCGATTGTGGTCGTCTATGAAGGTCAAAAAATACTTGCTACCACCGTTTGACGCCGTGCAAAAGGGTCCGCACACGTCGGTGTGAATCAGGTCAAGGGCTGATTCTGTGCGGCGACCATTGCGCTCAAACCGCGTTTGCTTGGTCTTGCCTTGGAGGCAAGGTTCACACAGGCTGCCATACCCAACCGCATCCTTCTTGGGACCATCCATGCCATGGACCAGCTGTTGTTGCTGGATGACTTGGAGCGTGCTGTGTGCAACATGCCCAAAGCTTCTATGCTAAAGATCAGCGTCTTCGTCTTTTACGGCAGAGGATGGTTTTTCAGTTTTCGTTGGTATGCTCTCCTCATCGGTGTCGAAACCACTGCCTCCGCTGCACCCGCATGACCCTCGTTTCCCGAGCTCTTTGCTGCCGTCGTCTGCAGTACGTAGAGTGTGTCAACCCATGGAACCTCTGCCACGAGATTTTTGTTGGCGTAGAGGACCTTGATCTCCTCGTTCCTGGCAATGACCGCCTTCTTCTGTGTGAACACCACCGTCATGTCGTTGTCCGTTGCTTTTGACATAGACAGAAGGTTTTCCACAAAGGTGGGCATGTAGACCACGTCACGTAGCCGTAGATCCTTCTCTGCACCATTGAGGCTGATGCTCACCAGCTTGTCGCCCACGCCCTTTGCGTTCACGATGGTACCGTTTGCGCATCTGAACCGCCGATCAGTGGGGCCGATGGAGACAAATCCAGCCTGGTCGTTGCTGGAGTGATGATCGGTGCCAGAGCCAAGCCCAAAAGCTCCTGGCCTGAGCAGCGCCGATCCTTTTGCTGGAGGCGTGCTCTGTGCCATCATGTTGGTGGCTTCTTTGCCACCCTTTTTGCTGCCTTTGTTCCCACCGCTTCCGCCGTCTTCCTTCTTTGGCGACCTGCACTCTCTTGCCCAGTGCCCAGGTTTTGCCGCAGTTGCGGCAGTTACCCTGTCGCTTGGGAGCCTTGGCGTTATTGTTTCCTCCGTCACCACCGCTTCCGCTGCCGCCTTTCTGACCAGAGGCTGACCCTTTGCTCCCGCGGCCATCGTAGCGTGCGGCACAGGCTGAGAAGTTAGCCTCACTTCCGCTGTGGCGCATGGCCTCGTTTCGCACGTATTCGGACACTGCCGCGAACGTCCGGTCATCCTCCTTCCTGTCGCCCATGACGGTGATCATTGGGCTCCAGCTCTCCGGTAGCGCCATGAGGAGGATCATGGCTTGCATGTTTTTGTCAAGGTCCCAATTCATCTGGCGAGCTTCGCCAAGGAGTCCTCCAAACTCTTGTAGGAAATTGGGGATTGATTCGCCCTCATTCACCCGCATGCTGGTCAGCAGTTGTAGGATGAATAATCTGTTTGCGAGGGAGGTG
>SZWC01001231.1:73139-115186 GCA_023375785.1 Penium margaritaceum | reverse complement strand
GAATGAGCCTGGTACATATAGTCCTAGGCCTGGCTTCTAAGGTGTGTGGGTAGTGACACTTTTGGGGTGGTCACTCCACACCACCTCACCAGTCCGCCAATTGGCGCATCCACTAACCGCCAAGTGGCGCACTCTCCTCATGCATGGAGAAATGTCTAAGAAACTTCCCCTGTGCTAGATGGTCAAAAAACCTCCTGCGCACATCAAGGCTTGATCGCAGGACCTGTTGTCCCTAAGTCCAACATGCTATCCGTTGCGCTACACTTCTGGTGTTTCGCTTGGACTTGCACCACGAACAAGGTTTGGGGGACTTACTCCAAGGGAGCAGTGCATGCCCAACCTGTCCGTCAACCCATAGCAGTGGCCATGGGGCATAGAAGAACAACAGTATTGGCTCACACTAACTACTTCTAAGGTATGCTTCTGTGCACTCCCTCGCCCTCTCTGTCTTGCAGCGCACATCAGGTCTATCAGGTCCATCTACTCCATCTGCTCCATCAGCTCTAATGGTGGATGCTAGCACTTAGAAAACAAGGGCCAAGGATAAGCTCTGCCATTGGATGGCAGAGAAGCTATGCGAGCCATGCCTATGAGAACAGAGCTTATCCTTGGTCCTTGTCGCTAACAAGCAGCACCCACCGTTGGAGCTGATGGAGAAGATAGAGCCCATTGAGTTGATGGAGCTGATGTGCACTACAAGACAGAGAGAGAAAGAGAGTGCACAGAAGCGTGCCTTAGACTTAGTCAGTGTGGGCCAATAACCCTTTGTCAACCGGCCTAAGACAACGGACTAGAAAAACAAAGCTTACATAATGGCACTTGCTGTCCACTCCTAGCATTGTAACTAGCAGGAGATGTCATCCTCAAAACTACCGTTCCACACTGAGCAGTTCATAGGAATCACTTCCTCACACTGTCCATCGCACCTGGTCACTTTTGTGCGAGGAGCTAGCTCCTGGGGATTAAACCAAACAATGCTTCTTTAGTGTCTGCCTATGGTTGACAACTCTGTGAGGAGTCTCTAAGGTACGAAAGGTAATCTATGACAGGCAAATAGCAGGTTCTCATAGTCGTAGAGCTAGATTCTAGCCTAGACGCGCAAGCGCTCCTTGCATGAGCCACTTTGGGGGCAATCTGGATTGCATCAGCCCCCCCGCCTACAGGGCACACCCTGTGACCGCATAGTGGCATCAACCACCAGGAAGGACCTTGGCATGTTCTAAGATGCCTCGTAAAACTTTCCTGTCCCCCTTTTGGTCAAAAAGAAAACTAGTCACTGGGTTGGGATGTGACCCAGTCACCTCTCGCTCCAGAGACTAACATCTCTGGAATGTCTAAGCCACAAGGAGTTGTACTAGGTATTATTTGCTGGTTATGCTATCCAGTTTAGACCAAGGAGACTTGCTCCAAAGGAGCAGTGCATGCCTTGTCTATCCGGACCAGACTTAGGGGACGTAGTCCAAGGGAGCACTGCATGCCTAGTCTGTCCTGTGCCTGTGAAAATGTCAGCTATAGACAAGGAGCATATCTGGTCAACAGGATTTCTTCCATGACCAAGCCTCTTGCGGTGTCCCAAGCTACTTCTCTTGCTCCCTCTTGACACATCTTCCGAGCGCGGCTGCCAGAAAGAGATTCACAAGGTAGCAAACAGTTCCAACAGCTTCAGCCCAAAAGTGAGGCAGAAGTTTGGCGTCAAAGAACATGCTTCATGTCATGCCGATGATAGTTTAGTTTATCCACTCGGCTATGTCATTGTCAACCGGCCTGAGAGAACGGACTAGAAAATAAGGCCGACACAATGGTACTTGCCTTCAGCTCCTAATATAACAACTAGGAGGAGATATCACCCTCATAATCATGGTTCCACACCAAGCAAGTCATAGGAATCACTTCTTTGTATGATGTTCGTAGTACCTGGTCACTTTAGCACAAGGAGCTATCTCTTGGGGCTTAGACCAACCAATGCTTCTTTAGTGCTTGTCTCTGGTGGTCACCTCTGTCTTTAGTGTCAAAGGTAAGAACTATAACAAATCACAAGCAACTAACAGGTACTTATAGTCCTAGTGCCAGGCTCTGACCTAGGGACGCAGTAACTCCTTGGATGAACCACTTTGGGGGCAACCTTGATTGCATCATTCCCTCTACCTACATGGCACTCTTGATAACCACCCAGTGACGCTAGCCACCAGGAGGGATCTTGGAATGCTTTAAGATGTCTCTTAGAATCTTCTTAAGCCCCTTTTGGTTACAATGAAATTTGTTACTAGGCTGGGATTGCACCAATTAACCTCTCACTCCACAGACTAACTCTGGAGCGTCAAAGCCACAACGAGTTATCCTAGGTAGAATTTGCTTTCTATTCTATCTGTTTTAGACCAAGGGGACTTGCTCCAAAGGAGCACTGCATGCCTTGTCTATCTGGACCAGACATAGGGGCCTTACTCCAAGGGAGCAGTGCATGCCTAGTCCATCCTGTGCCTGTCCAAATGTGAAGAATGGACAAGGGGTGTATTAGGTCAACAGTCATTGCTTTTGGGAGTGTAAGACGCGGTAGTCTCGTATTGATGCCGTGTTGTTGCTGCCAGCATTTTACAGTTCTCACATCGTCTGGAGAATTGCAAAACGGCGGCATCAACTACCAGACCACCACGCCTTATACCCCCAGAGCAATGGCATTGCCAAGCAAATGAACTTGACTATCCTTGGCATGAAACAAAGCATTTTCTGTTACGCCAAAATTCCACATTGCTTCTTGGCTGAAGTTGTAAGAACTGCTTGCCACCTTGTGAATCTAGCTCTGGCAGCTGCGCTTGGAACACGTGGCATGATGTAGGAAAAGAAGCAACTGAGGACACCACAAGAGGCTTGGTCAGGGAAGAAGCCAGGCGCCTCACACTTGATTATTTTTGGCTATGCTGCCTGGGCAGATATCCTAGCAGGAGAAAAAAGTGGCCAGCTGGATGTATGTCCTTTCAAGTCTGTGATGGTTGAATATGATACTGGACACAAGGCGTACAAACTATGGGATCATGCAGCTAGAAAGCTCATCAGAAGTCGTGACGCCGAGTTTGATAAGAGGACGAGTCCTCTCATCAAACTTGACGTCACGAGAAGGAGCAAGGAGGAGCAAGTAGGCCCTGTTGATACTGACAAACCGGGAGAGTGGGCTGGTTTGCTCGAGTATAGTGATAAAGTACTTGATAATTGGTAGATGGTTCTAGTAAAGCTGGATGGTGGTGTAGTAGGGAGAGTTGTTCCGTAGGCTAACGCAATAACGGATTTGACACTGAATCACAGTCGTCCGAGGTCGGTGAGTGGAGATCTTAGGACGGTTACTTTTCCTCAACCAATAAATCATTGGTAATGCAAGAGTAAGAGAAGCAACTAAGATATAAAGCACCACTGGGAACAATCTGCTCTAGTATGCAAAGCAGAGGCTATGAACATGGCATATACTGCCAAGTCGAAGGAGGCAGTTGATAGCAAGCTCCAATTTATTCAACAGAACAGAACATGGGTTCAAGTAGACAGGTCCCAAGATGCCCACAAAGTGGGATCAAATTAGGTTGTGTGGATAAAGTCCAAGCAAGACAGTAACATTGACAAGTACAAGGTAAGAGTTGTGGCGAATGGGGTTTTTCAACATGTGTTGGGGAAGGGGGCATCCGGCTTAGTTTCAGGTCCACATGAGCAAGTTCCAAGAAATTACTAGATTCCTGCTCCAATCGTCAAATTGACTTCATCATTGGGAAGATCAAGTGGTAAATTATCTACGGTCCGAGTTTCAAGCTCATCCAACGGTCGGATTAGGAGATATGAATTCTTGAAGTTTTCTGGGTCATGGACCACCGATGTCTGGGTGACCATGGGTGAGGGCTCCATGCCTTAGCCTGAGGAAAGAAAAAGGCAAAAGGTCCAGGCTCAAGACATGATGGGAGAATTTTCCAAAAAGGTCCTTGGTCTTAGGATTGTCTTGTCAGAGTGTGCTGAATAGGAAAAAAATACCTCTCCTTTCTTCGTAAGTCAGGTGAGATACTTGTGTGCTAGCCATGGACACATGGCGATTCTCCATGGGATTGTGGGTTATGTGACCACTAGGAGTGAGCCATGAGAGCATTCTCTAGCTCTCTATGTCATATGTGACTGGTCAGCCTGATTGTTAGGCTGATTTCCTCTCTTGTGTGAGATTGTGGACTCTAGTGTGTGAGCCTTAACCTCCATGACTAAGTGGTGTGGCTTGTGAGAGGGCTAACTTGCCCAAGCTCTAGATTTGCATGTACTCCATCATTTTAAGTGATTTAACAACCATTCTTCAGCACAAGTGATGCCCGTTTAGTTGCACATGCTCGCTCCTCCAAGGCTGCCTCTCTCCTCCAGTTCCAATACTTGGCATCAGAGCAAGGTTTTGCCACTTTCAGCCAGTACAGGTCGTCACTTTAAGAGTGACGATTTAGGGTTAAAGGATGTCCAAATTTGACGATCGACCACAAGATCTTCAAGTTTACATGACAAGCTATCCAACAAGCCCCAAATGGAGAAGGTTGAACGGTGAGATTGAGAGTTATGCTCAAAACAAAGTCGGATAGGGCTACACTCTTCTCTCTGAGCAAGACTGACACCTTGTGATGACCATAACTCTCTTGTTTCTTTGTCAAGTTTTAAAAGTAGCATATGCGAATTGAAGTATTTTTCCTAAGTTTTCCATTGGTGCAAAAATATTTGCATTCCATTGGTATGTTTCAGAGAAATACCGTTTACAAGGTGGCTAGTCTTAGCTGGAGTAGGAGCAGCAGCATACCTTGTTTTCAAAAGCGCATATCTCCTTAAACCCCCTGTTGATGACCCTGTTTTGTGGGTGGATCTGAAAGGTTTTGAGCTTTATATTCCAGTGAAGGGCTCTGTTTTTCCACATTCCCTGTCTGCTAGCCTCTATAGTCCATTTTTTGTCAAACAGATTTTTGGCAGAAGGAGCAGCAGAAGCACGGGTAGCGCTGCCACCCAAGGACAACGTTGAGCATCACCAAAGCTCAAAATGGCAGCAGCAGGCATGGTAACAGTAGCCCAACTCTTAGACAGGTTAGAAGGGCACACCAACTTCACGTTTTGGAAGATCCGTACCCGCCTCCTTTTCGAGGAGGGGGGCTTCTGGAAGGTGGTGAGGGGCGACGAGCACGCTCTGCCTCCACAGGCAAAAGTCATCACCGCAACACAGGTGGTGGCGGGGAAGACGCCGCAAAAAGGTGCAGCAGATGCAAGTTCATCTACAACTGTAGCAGTGGCATATGAGGAGAGGAAGACGGAGGACCAGCATGCCTACAGGCTCCTTGTCAACACCATCTCCAACCCACATCTTCAGTACGTGAGTGACAAGGCTACTGTGAAAGAGGGATGGGACGTATTGTGCAAGAAGTATGAGAGTAAGGATCCTGCATTCCTTATTCTTTAGAAGGAGAAGATGATGGCGTTGAAAATGCAGGGTGGAAAAAGGGATGGAGGCGTACTTGGACAGGGCAAAGGAGCTGAAAAAGCAGCTGAAAGCGGCCGGCAACCCTGTAGAAGAGACGCGCTTCATCCTCCTCTCGCCGAGAGGACTCCGAACGAGCTACGGCACGCTACAAGAGACGTTGGAGTGCCAGCCAACTCTCGACTAGGACTTCATTTGTATGCCCTTGGTGCAGGTAGAACTGTGTAACAATGCAGTAAAATGCAATGGCGGCAAGCTCTGAAGGAGCTTTTGTGGCCATGGACTTACCGATAGCAACATTTTGGGCAGGAGAGAGGCAAGAAGAAAGGCAAGTCCCACTATTGCCACAAAGAGGTACACTACAAGAAAGAGTGTTTCAAGTTCAAGAGGGACCACAAGGAGCAGCAGCACAGCAGTCCTCGCAACAGCAGCGGTAGCGGCAGCCTCCGTAGCACCAGCAACACCATTGAACAGTGTGAGCAGCAGGAGCAGCAAAACCAGACCGGTGTACACCAATTTCGTAACATGAAGATGGCCAAGGAGGTGTGCGACCACCTCTTCATGGCAAAGTACGACATGTCGCAGATGGAGAAGGCGGATCTGGCGTAGTACAAGGACTCAAGGTGTACCAAGAGTCTGATGTACCACAAGCAGTGGTTTACGCAGCTACTCTCAATCCTCCCAACCTATTGCTTTGGGTGATGATCTGGAGGTGTATGCTAAGGGGATCGGGATTGTGGAGATGTAGTTGGAGATCCCGTGTGGTATTGAAATAGGAGTATTCCATGGCGTGCTGTATGTACCTATTGTTGTGTTCAACCTTCTCTTAGTGTCCTCCCTCACCAACAAAGGACTACAAGTCGTCTTTGACGATGACTTTAGCTACATTCTTGACAAGGAAACGAAAGTGGAGTTGGCCAGGTTGATGAAGGAGGGCAACATGTACCGCCTGTTGGGGGTAACCAAGATCCTCCATGAATAGAGTCTTGTGGCAGTGGTCCAGGCAACTAATGGTAAAATATTGCATGCGCACTACGGCCACATTGGCATGCGTACCTTGCAGCAGCTTCAAACAAAGCAGATTGTGCGTGACTTGTCCACCATCTCCAACTTTGAGCAGCAGTTGTGCATCGACTGTTTGGAGGGGAAGCAGTATCACGAGGCATTCTCTGGAGCAGGGGAGCATGCGAAGGAGGTGCTGGAGCTGGTGCATACATACTTGTGTGGCCCCATGCAGACCCACAGCTTTGGAAGCTCTAGGTGTTTTCCAACCTTCATTGATGATTTCAGCCGTTACACTACTGTTTGCTTCCTTTCTTTCAAGGACCAGTGCTTTGACAGGTTCAAGGAGTTCAAGGCAATAGCGGAGAACCAGAAGAGCAAGAAAATCAAGGCTCTGTGTAGCGACCGCGGTGGCGAGTACCCGAGAAAGGACTTTGAGGACTACCTTGCAGCAGCTGGCATCAAGTCGCAGCGGACCACGCCATACTCAGCGCAACAAAACAGTGTAGCAGAACGCGCCAACCGCACAATTGTTGAGTTGGCATGCTTCATGCTGCATGCGGCTCTAATCACCTTCGACTTCTGGACTGAAGCAATGAGCATTGCAATGTACATCAAGAACCGCAGTCCAACCAAGGCATTGGAGCAAATGACGCCAAACGAGGCATGGTTTGGCAAGAAGCCAAGCGTGGCCCACCTCTGTGCGTTTATGAGCTTGGTACACATGCACATGCCCAAGGAGAAGCGGCAGAAGTAGGACGTAAAGAGCGCGCAGATGTTGATGATCGGCTATGATGTGGCTAGCAAGGCGTATCGCCTCTATGAGAGGGATACCAGCCACGTCATCATCTCTAAGGATTTGATCTTCAACGAGAGCAGCTTCATGGGCACTAAGATTGTTTATGAGGAAACAACGCGACCAGTAGCTGATTAGGCAATGGGAGCAGATACCTTCTCTGACCCACTCTGTCATGACCCATCCTCTACTGTGATAGTGGGAGAACCATTCCACTCTTCCATGTCTGATGTAGGAGATACAACGGCCTCATCGGCAGAAGCAAAAAAAGGAGATGGAGTACCACCAGCAGTAGCATTTGTACTTGAAGCACCGCGCTAGCCGCCCGCTAACGCCCCGGCACCAGGTTTTAGGTACCCTCTCAGGGTACGCAGCAAGCCTGGTGATGGCACAAAATTTTGGATGCTACAAAAACCAGACCACATGCATGTTGCAGTTGCAGCTAATTCAGATGAGCCAACGTCCTAGAAGGAGGCCATGGCTTCACCAGATGTAGCAGATTGGGCGTAAGCTATGCAGCAAGAGATACGGTTGCAGCTCGAAAACGGCACGTGGGAGCTGACTGAGCGACCAGGTGGACGCAAGGTAATCAAGTGCAAGTGAGTGTTCAAGAAGAAGAGGGGCGCAGATGGCAACCTAGAAAAGTACAAGGCGAGGCTCGTCGGCAAGGGCTACTCACAACAAGAGGGCATCGACTACCCTGAAACCTTTGCTCCTATTACAAAGTGTGCCTATGTGCACACGCTCTTCTCTTATGCAACAGCTGAGGACTTCAAGATCCACCACATGGATGTCAAGAAGCCATTCTTGAATGGTGACTTGGAGAAGGACATGTACATGGAGCAGCCAGATGGATTTGTCATGGATGGCCAGGATCACCTGGTTTGTAAGCTGTAGAAGTCGTTGTATGGCCCCAAGCAAGAGTCGCGTGCTTTGAACCAAAAGTTGGATACGGCGTTGTGGTGCATGGGGTTCGAGCGCAGTGAGTGTGACTACAGCATCTATCGATGGCAGCATGGGTATGAGATCCTCATGATCATTGATTATGTGGATGACATGATCCTCCTTTCCAACAACATGTCTGCACTGCAGGAGTTCAAGGAGGCCATGCAAGAGCGCTTCCAGATGTCTGATCTTGTGGAAGCATCATACCTCCTTGGCATACAGATCACACATGACCGCAAATCACGCCCTCTCTTACTACAGGAAAGTCTCCTTGTCAAGGATGTCTTACTGCGGTTTGGCATGGCAGAGGCCAAACCCATCGGTACGCCACTGGAGACACGGAAGTACCTTGTGTGGTTTAGTGAAGAAGCGGATGAAGCTGAGCGGCACAAATACGAGGGCACCGTTGGCCGTCTCATGTACCTGATGGTGGCAACCAGGTCGGACCTCGCACAGGCCGTGAGCGTTGTGAGCCAACACATGGCTAATCCCGGACCTGAGTACTAGAAGTTAGTGAAGCGGATCTTCTGCTACCTTGCTGGTGCCATCAACATCGGCATAACCTACAACGGCAATGACAACAGCATCATTGGCTATACAGACGCAGGTCGGGCTTCAAACCCTGAGGATTGCAAGTCCATCTCTGGAAATGTGTTCCTCTTGAATGGCGGGGCCATCAGCTGGTGCAAGAAGCGGCAGGTGGTCGTGGGCACCTCAAGCATGGAAGCTCAGTACGTGTGTCCCAGCTTTGGAGCCAAGGAAGCAGTTTGGCTTCAGCGTCTCATGGCGGAGATGAGTGGGAGTACAAGAGTTCTAGTTCCCATGCGCGTCGACAACAAGAGTGCAATTACACTTGTCAAGAACCCCAAGCACCATGCTTGCACCAAACACATCGACATCACATATCAGTTCATTAGACACATGGTGCACGAGGGTGCCATTAAGGTGGAATTTACTCCAACCAGCAAGCAGGCCGTTGATTTCTACACCAAGCCAGTGACTCGTGAGAAGCCACAGTTTTGCATAAAGACATGTGGGCTCATCCCACTCTGAGTACAGCAAAGTGGGAGATTGTTGGGGAAAAGGGCCATTCGACTCAGTTTCATGTCCACTGGAGCAAGTTCCGGGAAACTACCAAATACTTTCTTCCATCGTCAATGTGATTTCTTCATTTGGAAGATCAGGTGGCAAACTATCTACGGTCCGTGTTTCAGGCCAATCAAACGGTCGGAGAGGGAGATATGAATTTTCGAAGTTTCCGGGGTCATGGACCGCCGATGTGTGGACGACCATGGGTGACGGCTCCATGCCTTAGCTTGAGAAAAGAAGAAGGCAAGAGGTCCAGGCTCAGGATCTGATGGGAGAAATGTTCAAAAAGGTCCTCGGTCTTAGGATTGCCTTGTCAGAGTGTGCTGACTAGGACAAAGGTACTTCTCTTTTCTCTTTAGGTGAGGAGAGATACTTGTGTGCTAGCCATGGACACATGGCAATTCTCCATGGGATTGTGAGTTATGTGACCACTAGGAGTGAGCCATGAGAGCATTCTCTAGCTCTCTAGGTCGTGTGTGACTGGTCAGCGTGATTGTTAGGCTGATTTCCTCTCTTGTGTGAGATTGTGGACTCTAGTGTGTGAGCCTTAGCCTCCATGGCTAAGTGGTGTGGCTTGTGAGAAGGCTAACTTGCCCAAGCTCTATATGTACTCCATCATTTTGAGTGATTTTGCAACAATTCTCCAGCACAAGGGATGCCCTTTCAGTCCCACATGCTCGCTCCTCCAAGGCTCCCTCTCTCCTCCAGTTCCAACAACATGGAGGCTTAGAGTACGAGGATACGTTTGCGCCAGTCGTCACCTTTGTCTCTATTTGATCCATGTTTGGCATCGCTGCCACAATAGGTATTGAGGTCTACAAGATGGTCAAGATACTTTTCCTCCATGGGCAGCTTGAGAAAGAAGTGCGGATGGAAGTGCCTAAGGAAGTGAAAGCTTCAGAGGGCAACATTTGTTAAGTGATGAAAGTACTCACGAGCTTAAACAGGCTTCAAGGATGTGGTACAAGGAGATGGACGGCTTCATGGATGGGGTCATCTTTACGCACGCCCAGAATGACCCTAGTATCTATGTGAAGGTGGATGATTAAGGCTCGATGCTAGTTGCACTACACAAGGATGACCTGATCATCTTCTCGTAGTCAGTGAAGTTGCTGAACAAGATGAAGAGAGATCCTAGCAACAGGTTAAAGATGGACATGGCTCCACTTGAGGTCTCTCTTTGGAACGCCGTCCATCGCATTCAAGCAGTAACTATCACCAAACAGAGCCAGACCAAGTACATCATGGAGATCCTTAAGTGCTACGACATGGAGGACTGCAAGCTCATATGTGCATCCATAAAAACATCCATCAACCTCTTATCCTCCATGAGCCCTTTCACGGTAGCCAAACGGCGTGACATGAAGAACATACCCTTCCCGTCTCCTGTTGGCAACCTCATGTATACCATGGTAGGAGTACGCCCTGATATTCACTATGTTGTGGGATAACCTAGCAGGTTTGTGGCCTATCAGGGCCACAAATCTTGCAAGAAATAAAGCGTATTATGCCCTATCTACAAAAGATATGACACATGGGACAAGCCATGTTGCAGCACGAAGTGCTTCATGGTATGGAGAGATGCAAGGCCAAGGATGAGGGAAAGTGCAAGGAGCTATGTGAGCCATGCATCCAACGTAGGCCACAGAGAAAGTCCTTCGACCATAATGGACAACATGCGACAACAATCTTAGACCTGATTTACCTTAATGTGTGTGGATCATTCTGCACTCCTTCAAACGACGGCAGCAAGTATATCTTAACCTTCATTGATGACCACAGTCGTAATATATGGATCTAATTTCCTATGAAAAAGGCATAAGTCAAGGAGAATATGCAAAAGCTTGTTACCATGGTAGAACGGTAGACAAGGAAGGAGGTCAAGGCACTACGCACAGACAATGGTTGTGAATACGAGGCGTATAAAAGCTAGTTGTGCCAACATGGCATTAACAACCTAAGTACCACGCCTAACACCCCCCAAAGCAATGGCATTGCCAAGCGAGTGAACCAGAATACACCGACATAACACGAAGCATATCTTTGACCCCAAAATCCCACCTCCCTTTGGGCTCAAACTCCAAGAATTTCTTGGTACCATGTAGATCTCACTCTGCCAGCACGGCTTAGAAGGCAAGGCAAGAAGCAGCACGAAAACAAAGCTGAGGACGACACAAGAGGCTTGGAAAGGGAACAACCCATATGCCTCACTATTGAGGGTCTTTGGCGTTATTGCTTGGGTAAATTTTTGAGCAAGAGAAAGAAGTGGTAAGCGAGATGCACACACTCGGAAGTGTGTAATGGTCGGCTATGACACGATACATAAGACGTACGGGCTATGTGACCAGGCAGCAGGAAAGCTCATCAGGACTCAAGATGTTGATTTCGATGGAAGGGTACTTGGCAAAGGAGAGCCAATGGATCTTGTCCATGCTCCTTTATCAGGAGAGTGGATTGTGTTGCTCGAGTCAGGTGATCAGGCACTTCAAAACTAGGAGATGGTGCCAATAAAGCAGAAAAATGATACGAGAGGAAGAGTGTCAGCTGGCCTGAGGCAACGGACTATCAAACAAGGCCGACATAATGGCACTTGCTGTCTGCTCCTAGTACTACAACTAGGAGGAGATATCACCCTCGGAACTACCGTTCCACACTGAGTAGTTCATAGGAATGACTTCCTTGTACTATGTCCTTAGCACTTGGTCACTTTTGCGTGAGGAGCTAACTCCAATGACTTAGCCCAACCGATGCTTCTTTAGTGTCTCCCTCTGGTAGACAGCTTTGTGAGGAGTCTTAAAGGTAAGAACTATAATCAATGTCAGGCAACTCATAGGTTCTTGTAGTCCTAGAGCCAGCCTCTAGCCTAGGCGCGCGGTGGCTCCTTGGATGAGCCATTCTGGGGGCGATCTGGATTGCATAATCCCCCTGCCTACATGGCGCTCCTGCTGAACGCCAAGTGGCATCAGCCATCACGAAAGACCTCAAAATGTTATAAGATTCCTCTTAGCACCTTCCTGTCCCCCTTTTGGTCACAAAGACAATTAGTCATTCGGCTAGGATTTGACCCAGTGATCTCTGGCTCCAGAGACTAACTCTGGAACATCTAAGCCACAACGAGTTGTCCTAGGTATTGTTTGTTGGCTATACTATCCAGTTTAGATCAAGGGGACTTGCTCCAAAGGAGCAGTGCATGCCTTGTCTATTTGGATTGGACTTAGGAGACTTACTCCAAGGGAGCAGTGCATGCCTATTCCATCCTGTACCTATCAAATTGTCAGTTATGGGGAAGGGGCATATCAGGTCAACAAACTCTCCTTGCACCTCTGTCCATTGGCTGTGAGATATGTCTTTTCTTGAGCTATCTTGGCCTCACTTTTCGTCAGTTGCGTTGATCATACCAATGTCCCGCGTACCTGTAGACTGCAATTCATTGTCATGCGCCTTTGTCATGTAATCTGCAAGCATCTTCTTGGTCTCCATGTATTCGAGGTCCACAATCTCCTTTGCGACAAGGTCCCGTGAGTAGTGGTACCTGATGTTGATGTGCTTGGTCTGCGGGGAGATGATGTCATCCTATGTTGTTTTCATGACACTCTTGTTGTCGATGTGGACCATCGTTGCCTCCCTTTGTAGTACTTTGATTTTAGCATGCAGACTATGTAGCCACTCTTTCTCCTTGCACGCTTCTGACAGAGCGATGTACTCTGCCTCAGTGGTTGAGGAGGAGACAAAGTCTTTCTTTCTTCTTGCCGAAGAGCCTACACCACAGTTGAAGAGGCAGACAAAGCCTGAGGTGGACTTTCAGTCATCTATTCTTCCTCTCCAGTCGACGTCTGTGTAGCACACCATCCATAACGGGTCACATCCCTCTAGGCCTTGAAACTGGAGCCCCATGTGTCGTGTCTTCTGTACATAGCACATGATGCGCTTGACTGCTTCCTCGTGCTTTGGCACTAGATTGGCCAGAAACCTTATCACTTTTCCCAGAGCATTGCAAACATCGAGACGTGTTCCTACCATGCCATACATGAGGCTACCAACACCAGACTAGTAGGAAATGTTCTCCATGTCACGCCATTTTGCTTCCGTGCTGGGGCTTATGCAGGACGAGAGCTTGATGTCTGTTGTCATGGATGTGTTGATTAGTTTGCTATCCTCCATGTTGTAGTGGTTGAGGACCTCCATGATGTACTTGGTCTAGTTCAGCTCGATGGTGCTTGCAGCTTGATTGCGGTGGGCAGCTATCCCGTGATAGAACGCGAGCGAGCCCATGTTTTTCATTTTGAACTTGTTGTTGAGATCTGTATTCAGCTTGTTCAACAGCTCGACTCACGATGAGCAAATGATCAAGTGATCAACATAATATACAACTGGCATCAAGCCTTGTTCATCCTCCCACACATAGACACTTGGGTCATTTTGGAAGTGTGTGAGGTTGAGCCCAACCATGAAGCCGTCCATCTCCTTATACCACATCCTTGGGGCCTTTTTCAGCCCGTATAGTGCTTTGACTAGTTTGCAAACCTTGCCCTATGAAACCTTCACTTCCCTGGGCATTTTTATTAGTACTTCTTACTTTAGCTTTCCGTAGAGGAAAGCTGTCCTGATGTCTATCTGATTGACCTCTAGAAGTTTTGCACCAGCGATGCCCAACATGGATCTGATGAAGGCAAAGGGACGACAGGCGCGAAGGTCTACTTGTCCTTTGAGCCTACACGCTAAGAAAACCCCTTTGCCAAAACTCTTGCCTTATACTTCTGAATAGTACAGTCTTGGTTGAACTTTTTCCGGAGTACCCACTTTGACTCCACCACGTGCGTGTTTGGGGGCCTTTCCACATGAAACCATATTCCGTTCTCTGAAATGGATGTGAATTTGCTATCAACTACCTCCTTCCACTTGGCTTCATCTGGCATGTTCATAGCCTCCACTGCGGTCACAGGCTCCCCCTGAGCCACGCATGATCAAATGAGTCTGGTCCATTCCGCACTCTCAGCATCAAACTTGGGCGAAGTTTCTTCTGGCGCGTACTACGCCGGAGTGCTGCTGGTGGTACTTCAAGGCTTAGTTGCTTCTATTGCTCGTGCGCTGCCAGTGTTTTGTTGTATGAAGAAGAGCCACCGGCCTTACAGTATGACCTGGAGGCCTTGGATTGTTTACGTGATATGCTCCTTGTCCATAGTTGACATTTAAACAGGCAGAGGACAGACTAAACATGCACTGCTCCCTTGGAGTAAGTCCCCTAAGTCTGGTCAAGATAGACAAGGCATGCACTGCTCCTTTGGAGCAAGTCCCCTTGGTCTAGACTGTATAGTATAGCGAGTAAAAACTACCTAGGACAACTGCTTGTGGCTTAGACGTTCCATAGTTAGTCTCTGGAGCAAGAGCTCACAGGGTCAAATCCAAGCCCAGTGACTAACTTTCTTTGTCACCAAAATTGGGACAAGAAGGTTATGAGAGACATCTTAGAACATTTCAAGGTCCTTGGTGGCTGGCGCCACTTGGCGGTCACAGGGAGCGCCATGCAGGCAAGGGGGATGATGCAATCAAGATCGCCCCCAAAGTGGCTCATGTAAGGAGCCACTACGCGCCTAGGCTAGAGGCTGGCACTAGGACTATAAGAACCTGTCAGTTGCCTGTCATTGAGTACATTCCTCTTACGACTCCTAACCCACTTTTCAACCGGAGGCAGCCACTAAAGAAGCATTGGTTGGTCTAAGGCCCAGGAGTAAGCTCCTTACGCGAAAGTGACCAGGTGTTAAGGACAAGGTGCAAGGAAGTGATTCCTTTGAGCTGCTCAGTGTGGAACCTTGGCTCTCAGGGTGATATCAACTCTTGGTTGCAATTCCAAGAGCGGTCGGCAAAAACCATTGTGTCGGTACCCGTTTTCTTGAAAGTCACCTCACGCAGGTTGACAAAGTGTTATGGGCCCACACTGTTTAGTTGTAAGGCACGCTACTGCGCACTCTTTTGTCCTCTCTATTTTGGAGCACGCATCAACTCCATCACCTCCATCTACTCTATCTGCTCCATCAGCTCCAATGGCGGGTGCTGGCACTCAGCAAACAAGGGCCAATGATAAGCTCTGCCCTTGAAGGTACGACCCTTGGGCCCTAACCAGGATAAGCTCTGCCCTTAGACGCACGACCCTGGGCTCGCTAGTGTGCGTTCTTCCCTGTCTTTAGGCAATCAACGGCTAAGGTGTAAGTAACGCATCTGTACCTTCTAAACCGGTAGCAAAAAGAGCCTACATCAACCTACATCGACCTCAACAAGGTCGAGAAGTAGAGAAGCAAAGAAGCACTATGAAGACACCCACGAAGCTCACTCTTGAGCAGGTCAATAGTGGGATTTCAAAGTTCACAGGGATAGGTTTTCTCTTATGGAAATGGCAATTTGAGATTGTCAAAAGGGTGTGTGGCTACTTGAAGATGTTCCTTGGAGAAGAGGTTAAACCTCCCAAAACAGATCCTGGATATGAAGCCTGGAGTGTCAAAAGTGACATGGCATTTGCGATTCTTGTGACATTAGTGCATGAGTCACAGCACGTCCACCTGCAAGGTATCACACATGAATTAATGGCTCAGGAGAAGCTTGTACCTATACACTAGTCAATGGCTCTTGCAAATCGCTTTTTCATCCTACAAAAGTTGATTTTGATGAGGGTGAGTGAGGGAGAGTCGATTCCGGACTTCCTATTCCAGTTTGAAGGATTGCTGCGGCAAGTGACCCAAATGAACTGGGAAATCGTTACCAACATGCACGCCAAGATCCTCCTCATGAAACTACCTGAAATTCGGGGTCCTCTGATCACCGTCTTTGGCGGTTGGAAGGAGGGGGATTCGACGTACAGGCAGTGTCCGAGTACGTGCGCAATGAGGCCATGCCTCGCATCGGTAATTAGGCTAACATTTCAGCCCATGCGACACAGTACGGTAAGGGTGCACACCAAAAGACGAGAATCGAATACAGGAATCGAGGTTCCAACTCCCATCATGGAATCGAGGTTCCAATTAAAGGATTCAGAATCGTAATGGAATCGAGATTCGTAACTTTGTATGTGGGGTATATATGTTATGGAGAGCATAGGCATGTACCTATATGTTTCAGGTGAGAACTATACAAAAACACAATCATACATACCTAGTAACTTCATACATGGCATGTTAAACAAGACAATAAGCATGTGATGTAGCACTTTTCAGTTCTTTTTGGTAGTGTATTTTGGCATGGATACCTGGGAAAAGTGCAGAATCGAGATTCCTGAATACAGGAATCGAGATTCTTCGGAATCGCAATTCCTGTATTCGGAATCGCGATTTCGATACTTCAGGTCACTACCGACTCGAGATTCCAAGTCCATGGCCAGAATCGGGAAAGTCTCGTGGCGTGCACCCTTACAGTACGGTGAACCTGGCAACAACTCCTCTTCTGGTTAGAGCGACAACGGAAGTAGTGGTAGTCAACAAAAAGGTAATGGTGGCGATAGAAAGGGTTCAAAGAGTCGTGGGAAGTGCCATAACTATGGGAAGCCTGGGCATTGGGCACGGGAGTGCAAGGCTCCCAAGAAGGAAGAAGGAGATCATGGTGGTAGAAACAAGGGCAAAGAAAAGGGTAAGGAGTTGACGAACATGATAGCTGAGAGCGTGACGTCAACCAAGTGAGCAGCACTACTCAAGCGTGGAGCCTATGGGCTCAACTCTGGCACGAACCACCACTATTCAAGGTAAAGGATGGGTTTTAACTCCATTGGAGACACTGAGATTCGCTTTAGGTGTGCCAACGGCAGCCTTGTCCATGCGCAAGGCAAGGGAGATAATTTAATTAGCATCAAAGTGAACGGTGCTGAAAAAGACTTGAAGCTGGAGAACGTCCTCTACATGCCGTCTTTCGCGGCAAACCTCTTGTCGGTGTCCAAAATCACGGACCACGACATGACGGTCATCTTCACGGAGGAAGAGGCCGTGATTGCCAAGAACAAGGACATCAAGATCTCCTATCCCAAGGAGAGTCTTGTCACAGAGGTTGCAAGAGTTGATTAGCTCTACGTGCTGCAGATCAAGCCCCTTGAGAGTACAAATGAGGGATATGCAGCAGTTGAAGAGCCCAAGTCTCCAAAGCCTGATGTAGCACCACACGTCGTCACCATGGCAGCCAACTCCACCAAAGACAGATGCTGAGGTGTGGCACAGGCGGTTCGGCCATGTGGCTCATAGCACACTGCAAGCTATGTAGCAGCACAAAGTGGTTCATGGGATGGAGGGATGCAAGGCCAAGGATGAGAGAAAGTGCAAGAAGCTGTGTGAGCCATGCCTCCAAGGCAAGGCAAAGAGAAAGCCCTTTGAGCTTAATGGGCAACGTGCAGCAGCAATCTTGGACCTGATTCACTCTAATGTGTGCGGACCATTCCGCACTCCTTCAAACAGCGACAGCAAGTATTTCTTCACCTTCATTGATGACCACAGTCGCAAGATGCGGATCTACTTCCTCAAGACAAAGGGAGAGGTCAAGGAGAAGCTCCTAGAGTTTGTCGCGATGGTAGAGCAGCAGACAAGTAAGAAGGTCAAGGCACTATGCACGGACAACGGTGGTGAGTACAAGGTGTGGAAAGGCTGGTTGAGCCAACACGGCATCAACCACCTAAACACCATACCTTACACCCCCTAGAGTAATGACGTTGCCAAGCGGATGAACCAGACTATCCTTGGCATGACACAAAGCATGCTCTCTGACGCCAAACTCCCACCTCGCTTCTGGCGTGAAGCTGCAAGAAATGCTTGCTACCTTGTGAATCTCAATCTGGCAACTGCGCTTTGAAGGCATGGTAAGAAGCAGCAAGAGAAGCAGCTGAACACGCCACAAGAAGCTTGGTCAGGGAAAAATCCAGATGCCTCACACTTGAGGGTCTTTGGCTGTACTACCTGGACAACGGTCCAAGCATGAGAAGGAAGTGGCAAGGTGGATGCACGTCCTTGCAAGTGTGTAATGGTCGGATACGATACTACACACAAGGCCTATAAGCTGTTTGACCAAGCGGCTAGAAAGCTCATCAGGAGCCGAGATGTCGAGTTTGAAGAAAGGACAATTGGCAAGGGAGAGTCGCTAGATCCTGTCCATGCTTCGAAATCAGGAGAGTTGGTTGTGTTGCTCAAGCTAGGTGATCACGCACCTGAGAACTCATAGATGGTGCCAGGGAAGGATGGTGTTGCAGGGAGAGTGGCTATGCTCACTCACACAGCGACGGACTCTGACACTAAGTCTGAGCCGTCCGAGGCCTCTGAGTCAAACTCTTTGACCGGTGGCTCTTCCTCAAACACTGGATCACTGGCAGCGCACGAGAAACAAAAGCAACTAAGCCTTGAAGCACCTCTAGCAACACTCAGGCGTAGTACGCGCTAGAAAAAACCTCCACCCAAGTACGATGCTAAGAGTGCGGAATGGACCAGACTCAGCTGGTCATGCTTGGCTAAGGGAGAGCTTGTGACCGTAGCGGAGGCTATGAACTTGCCAGATGCGGCCAAGTGAAAGGAGGCAATGGATAGCGAAAGTGCATCCATTGAAGAGACCGGAGCATGGGTCCTGGTGGACAGGCCCCCAAACGCGCACATGGTGGGGTCAAAGTGGGTACTCCAAAAAATGTTCAAGCAGGATGGTACTATTGACAAGTACAAGGCAAGAGTTATGGCGAAGGGGTTTTCCCAACGTGCAGGCTCAGAGTACGAGGAGACCTTTGCGCTTGTCGTCACCTTTGCCTCCATCAGATCCATGTTGGGAATCGCTGCTGCAAACGATTTGGAGGTCCACCAGATGGATGTCAAGACGGCTTTCCTCTACGGTAACTCACACAAAGAAGTGCTTATGGAAGTGCGCAAGGGAGTGAAAGCTCCACAGGGCAAGGTTAGCAAACTGGTCAAATCACTCGTCGAGCTGAGACAAGTCGCAAGGATGTGGTACAAGGAGATGGGCGGCTTCTTGGCCGGCTCACCTTCACGCACTCCTAGAATGACCCTAGTGTCTATGTGTTGGCGGATGAGCAAGGCTTGATGCTAGTTGTACCGTATGTGGATGACCTGATCATCTGCTCGTCGTCGGTCGAGGTGTTGAACAAGCTGAAGACAGATTTCAGCAACAGGTCCAAGATGAAGGACATGGGTCCGCCTGAGTTCTACCTCGTGATAGCCGTCCACCGCAATCGAGCAGCAGTCACCATCGAGCAGAACCAAACCAAGTACATCATGGAGGTCCTCAAGCGCTACAACATGGAGGACTGCAAGCCCATCAGCACACCCATGACAAGAGACATCAAGCTCTCCTCCTCCATGAGCCACAACACGAAAGCAGAATGGCGTGAGATGGATAACATTCCCTACTAGTCTGTTGTTGGCAGCCTCATGTATGCCATGGTAGGAACACGCCCTGACCTTTGCTTTGTTGTGGGACAAATGAGTAGATTTGTGGCCGATCCAAAGCCACAGCACTTGCAGGCAGTCAAGCGCATCATGCGCTATCTACAGAAGACACAACACATGTAACTCCAGTTTGAAGGCCAAGAGGGATCTAACCCGCTGCGGCTGGAGCTGATGTGCGTTGCAAGATAGAGAGGGCAAGAGAGTACACAGATGCATGCCTTAGGCCTCGTCAGTGAGGGCCAATAACCTTTTGTCAGCTGGCCTGAGACAACGGACTAGAAAAATAAGGCCGATACAATGGCACTTGCCGTCCACTCCTAGCATTGTAACTATGAGGATATATCATCCTCAAAGTTACCGTTCCACACTAAGCAGTTCATAGGAACAACTTCTTTGCATTGTCCATCGCACCTGGTCACTTTCGTGCGAGGAGCTAACTCAAGGGCCTTAGACCAGACAATGCTCTTTTAGTGTCTGCCTCTGCTGGACAACTCTGTGAGGAGTCTCTAAGGTAAGAAAGGTAATCAATTATAGGCAACTGACAGGTTGTCATAGTCCTAGAGCCAGATTCTAGCTTGGACGCGCAATGGCTCCTTAGATGAGCCACTTTGGGGGCAATGTGAATTGCATCATCCCCCCTGCCTACATGGCACTCCCTGTGACTGCATAGTGACATCAACCACCCAAAAGGATCTTGGAATGTTCTAAGATGCCTCGTAGAACTTTCCTGTCCCCGTTTTGGTCACAAAGAAAATTAGTCATTAGGGTGTGATGTGACTCAGTCACCTCTCGCTCCTGAGACTAACGTCTCTGGAACGTCTAAGCAACAAGGAGTTGCACAAGGTATTAGTTGCTGGTTATACTATCCAGTTTAGACCGAGGCGACTTGCTCCAAAGGAGCAGTGCATGCCTTGTCTATCTGAACTTGACTTAGGGGACGTTCTCCAAGGGAGCACTACATGCCTAGTCCGTCGTACGCCTGTCAAAATGTCAGCTATGGACAAGGAGCATATCAGGTCAACAGGACTCCTTCCGTGACCAAGCCTCCTGCTGCGTCCCAAGCTACTTTTCTTGGTCCCTCTTGACACATCTTCCAAGCGCGGCTGCCGAAGAGAGATTCACAAGGTAGCAAGCAGTTCTAACAGCTTCAACCCAAAAGTGAGACACGAGTTTGGCGTCAAAGAACATGCTTCATGTCATGCCGAGGATAGTTTAGTTTATCCACTCGGTAATGTCATTATGAACGGGCCTGAGATCACAGATTAGAAAACAAGACTGACACAATGGTACTTGCGGTCCGCTCGCAACATAACAACTAGGAGGAGTTATCACCCTGAAAATCATGGTTCCACCCCGGGCAGTTCATGGGAGTTCCTTCCTTGTACGATGCCCTTAGTACCTGGTTACTTTCGTACAAGGAACTACTTGGGCTTAGACCAACCAATGCTTCTTTAGTACTTGTCTCTTGTGGTCAACTCTGTCAGGTGTGTCAAAGGTAAGAAATATAATGAATCATAGGTACCTGACAGTTACTTATAGTCCTATTGCGAGCCTCTAGCCTAGGGACGCAGTGGCTCCTTGGATGAACCACTTTAAGGGCAATCTACATTGCGTCATCTCCTCTACCAACATGGCACTCTCTGTAACCACCGAGTGACGCTAGCTACCAGGAAGGACCTTGGAATGTTTTACGATATCTCTTAGAACCTTTTTGTCCCCCTTTTGATTACAATGAAATTTGTTACTGGGCTGGGATTGCACCCATTGAACTCTCACTCCAGAGACTAACTCTGGAACATCTAAGCCACAACGAGTTATCCTAGGTAGAATTTTCTGGCTATTCTATCTAGTTTAGACGAAGGGGACTTGCTCCAAAGGAGCAGTGCATGCCTTGTCTATCTGGACCAAACTTAGGGGACTTACTCCAAGGGAGCAGTGCATGCCTAGTCCATCCTGTGCCTGTCCAAATGTGGACTATAGACAAGGGGTACATTAGGTCAACAGTCATTGCTCCTGGGAGTGTAAGATGCGGTAGTCTCATATTGATGCAGTGTTGTTGCTGCCACCATTGTAAAATTCTCACAGCGTCCGGAGAATTGCAAAATGGCGGCATCAACTACCAGACCACCACGTCTCATACCCCCGGAGCAATGACGTTGCCGAGCAAATGAACTTGACTGTCCTTGGCATGAAACAAAGCATCTTTTCTTACGCCAAAATCCCACCTTGTTTCTTGGCTGAAGTTGTAAGAACTGCTTGCCACCTTGTGAATCTAACTTAGGCAGCCGCGCTTGGAACACGTGGCATGATGCAGGAAAAGAAGCATCTGAGGATGCCACAAGAGGCTTGGTCAGGGAAGAAGCCAGGTGCCTCACACTTGATTATTTTTGGCTATGCTGCCTTGGCAAAGATCCTAGCAGGAGAAAAACGTGGTCAGCTAGATGCATGTCCTTGCAAGTCTGTAATGGTCGAGTACGGTACTAGACACAAGGCGGACAAACTATGGGACCATGCAGCTAAAACGCTCATCAGAAGTCGTGACGTCTAGTTTGATGAGAGGATGCTTGGCAAGGAAGAGCAAGTAAGTCTCATCGATACTACCAAACTGGGAGAGTGGGCTGGTTTGCTCGAGTATAGTGATAAAGTACCTGATAATTGGTAGATGGTTCAGGTAAAGCAGGATGGTGGTGCAGTAGGGAGAGTTGCTCTGTAGGCCAACACGTAGGTAAGGGTTGCTTTTCCTCAAATAACAAATCATCGGTAGTGCAAGAGAAGCAACTAAAATATAAGGTACCACTGGGAACAATCCGGAGTAGTATGCAAAAGCGGAGACTATGAACATGGCACATACAGCTAAGTGGAAGGAGGCAGTTGATAGCAAGTTCGCATCTGTTCAAGAGAACAAAACATGAGTTCCGGTAGACAGGTCCCGAGATGCCCACATAGTGGGATCAAAGTAGGTACTACGGATTAAGTCCAAGCAAGACAGTAACATTGAAAAGTACAAGGTAAGAGTTGTGGCAAATGGGGTTTTCCAACATGAGTTGGGAAAGGGGCCATCCGGCTCACTTTCAGGTCCACTAGGGCAAGTTCAAGGAAACTACCAGATGTCTGCTCCGATCATCAATATGACTTTATCATTGGAAAGATCAGGTGGGAAATTGTCTACGGTCCAAGTTTCAAGCTGATCGAACAGTCAGATTGCGATATATGAGTTTTTTAAGTTTCCGGGGTTATGGACCGCCGATGTCTGGGTGACCATGGGTGACGGCTCCATGCCTTAGCGTGAGAAAAGAAAAAGGCAAGAGGTGCAGCCTCAAGACCCGATCGGAGAAATGTCCAAAAAACTCCTTGGTGTTAGGATTCCCTTGTCAGCGTGTGTTGACTAGGATAAATGTACCTATCCTTTCTTTATATGTTAGGTGAGATACTTGTGTGCTAGCCATGGACACATGGCGATTTTGCATGGGATTGTGGGTTATGTGACCACTAGGAGTAAGCCATGAGAGCATTATCTAGCTCTATAGGTCGTGTGTGACTGGTCAGCCTGGTTGTTAGGCTGATTTCCTCTCTTGTGTGAGATTGTGGACTCTAGAGTGTGAGCCTTAGCCTCCATGGCTAAGTGATGTGGCTTGTGAGAGGGCTAACTTGCCCAGGCTCTAGATCAATATGTACTCCATCATTTTGAGTGATACAACAACCATTCTTCAGCACAAGGGATGCCCTTTCAGCCCCACATGCTCGCTCCTAGAAGGCTCCCTCTCTCCTCCTGTTCCAATACTTGGCATTAGAGCAAGGTTTTGCCAGTCTCAGCCAGTACAACCGGTCACTTTGAGAGTGACGGGTTAGGGTCAAAGGATGACCCAATTTGATAATCGACAACAAGATCTTCAACGTTGCAAGACAAGCTATCCAACAAACGCAAAATCGTGAAGATTGAACGGTGAGATTGAGAGTTATGCTCAAAATGAGGTCAGCCAGGGCTACACTCTTCTCTCTGAGCAAGACTGTCACCTTCTGATGACCATAACTCTTTTGTCTCTTTGTCAAGTTTAAAAAGTAGCACATGCGAATTGAAGAATGTTTTCTAAGCTTTCCATTGGTGCAAAAATATTTGCATTCCATTGGTACGTTTGGGAGAAATGTCGTTTACAAGCTGCCTGGTCTGAGCTCGAGTAGGAGCAGCAGCATACCTTATTTTCAAAAGGGCATATCTCTTAAAATCCCCTATTAATGACCCTGTTTAATGGGTCAATCTAAAAGGTTTTGAGCTGAATTTTCTAGTGATGGGTTTGGTTTTTCCACATTCCCAGTCTGCTGGCCTGTATAGTCCACTTTCTGTCAGACAGATTTCTGGCAGAAGGAGCAACAGAAAACATGGATAGCGCCGCCACTCAAGGGCAGCGTTGAGCATCACCAAAGCTCAAAATGGCAGCAACAGCCATGGTAATAGCAGCCGAGCTCTTAGAGAGGCGGGAAGGGCACGCCAAATTCATCTTTTGGAAGATCCGTACTTGCCTCCTTTTCGAGGAGAGGGGCTTGTGGGAGGTGGTGAGCGGCGACGAGCATGCTCCGCCTCCAGAGCCAAAAGGCATCACCGCAGCGCAAGTAGTGGCGGTAAAGATGCCGCAAAAAGGTGCAGTAGATGCAAGTTCATCTACAACTGAAGTACTGGCATATGAGGAGTGGAAGAAGAAGGACCAACAAGCCTACAGGGTGCTTGTCAACACCATCTCCAGCCCACATCTTTAGTACATGAGTGACAAGGCTACTTCAAAAGAGGGATGGGACGTATTGTGCAAGAAGTATGAGAGCAAGGATTCTGCATTCCTCATGATTTTGGAGGAGAAGATGATGGCTTTGAAAATGCAGGGTGCTAAAGGTATGGAGGCGTACTTGGACAGGGCAAAGGAGCTGGCAAAGCACCTGAAACCAGCCAGCAACCCTATAGAATACATGCACTTCATCCTCCTTGCTGAGGGGACTCCCAACGAGCTACGACACGGTGCGAGAGAGGTTGGAGTACCAGTCAACTCTTGACCAGGACTTCATGTGCATGCACCTAGTGCAGGTAGAACTGGGTCGCAATGCAGCAAAACCCTATGGCGGCAGCAGCAGTGAAGCAACTTTTATGGCCATGGGCTCACGCTACAGCAGCAGTCTAGGTAGTAGAGGGGCAAGAAGAAAGGCAAGTGCCACTATTTTTGTAAAGAGGGGCACTAGAAGAAAGAGTGTGTCAAGTTCAAGAGGGACCACAAGGAGCAGTAGAAGCAGCAGTCCTTGCAATAGTAGCATAAGCAGCAGACTCCATAGCACCAGCAGCATCATTCAATAGTGTCAGCAAAAGTAGCACGAAAACCAGACCGGCGTACACCTCTTTGGTAACATGAACGTGGCCAAGGAGGTGTGCGGCTGCCTTTTCATTGTGAAGTCGGACATGTCGCAGATAGAGAAGGCGGATCTGGTGTGGTACAAAGACTCAAGGTGTACCGAGAGTCTGATGCACCACAAGTAGTGGTTTACACATCTGCTCTCATTCCTCCCAACCTATTGCTTTGGGTGATGATGAAGAGGTGTATGCTAAGGGGATTGGGATTGTGAACATGTAGTTGGAGATCTCGCGTGGCATTGAAGTAGGAGTGTTCCATGGCGTGCTGTATGTACCTGATGCTGAGTTCAACCTTCTCGCAGTGTCCTCCCTCACCAACAGAGGACTGCGAGTCGTCTTTGACGACGACTATGGCTACATTCTTGACAAGGAAATGCGAGAGGAGTTGGCAAGGTTGATGAAGGAAGGCGACGTGTACCGCCTATTGGGGGCAACCAAGATCGCGCATGAGCAAAAACTTGCAGCAGTGGTGCAGGCGACAAATGGCAAAATCTGGACTGCGCACTACGGTCACATCGGCATGTGTACCTTATAGCAACTTCAAACAAAGCAGATGGTACGTGACTTGTCCACCATCTCCAACTTTGAGCAGCAGTTGTGTATCGGATGTTTGGAGGGGAAGTAGTATCATAAGGCATTCTTTGGAGCTGGGGAGCATGCCAAGGAGGTGCCGGAGCTGGTGCATACATACTTGTGTGGCCTGATGCAGACCGAGAGCTTTGGAGGCTCTAGGTATTCTCCAACATTCATTGATGATTTTAGCTGTTACATTCCTGTGTACTTCCTTTCTTCCAAGGACCAGTGCTTTGACAGGTTCAAGAAATTCAAGGCAATAGTGGAGAACCAGACGGGCAAGAAAATCAAGGCGTTGCATAGCGACCGCGGTGGCGAGTTTTTTAGCAAGGACTTCTAGGACTACCTTGCAATAGCTGGCATCAAGGTGTAGCAGATTGCGCCATACTCAGCGTAGCAGAACGGCGTAGCAGAATGCGCCAACCGCACAATTGTTGAGTCGGCATGCTCCATGCTGCACACGGCTCGGCTCACCTACGACTTCTGCACTGAAGCAATGAGCACTGCTGTGTACATCAAGAACCGCAGTCCAACCAAGGCACTGGAGCAGATGATGCCAAACAAGGCATGATTTGGCAAGAAGCCAAGCGTGGGCCACCTCTGTGCATTTGTCACCTTGGCGCACATGCACATGCCCAAGGAGAAGCAGAAAAAGTGGGATGCAAAGTGCGCAAAAATGCTGATGATTGGCCATGATGTGGCCAGCAAGGCGTATCGCATCTATGAGAGGGATACTGGCCACGTCATCATCTCTAAGGATGTGGTCTTCAACGAGAGCAACGTCATTGGCACTAACATTGTTTGTGAGGAAACAACAGAATCAGTAGCTAATTAGTCAATGGGAGCAGATACCTTTGCTGACCTAGTCTGTCCTCACCCTTTCTCTATTGTGATAGTGAGAAAACCATTCCACTCTTCCATGTCTAATATAGCAGATATAGCGGCCTCATCGGCAGAAGCAAAAAAAGGAGATGGAGCACCACCAGCAGCAGCATTTGTACTTGAAGCACTACGCCAGCCGCCCGTTAATGCCCCGGCACCAGGTCGTAGGTACCCTCTCAGGGTACACAGCAAGCCTAGTGATTGCGCGCATTTTGCGATGCTTCAAAAACCAGACCAGATGAATGTTGCAGTTGCAACAGATTCAGATGAGCCAACGTTCTACAAGGAGGCCATGGTTGTGTTGGATCTGGAGGAGAGAGGAAGCCTTGGAGCACCAAAGACGTGGGACTGAAAAGGCATCACTTGTGCTGATGAACGGTTGTTGAATCACTCAAAATGAGATAGTACATATAGACCTAGAGCGTGGGCAAGTCAGTCCTCTCACAAGCCACACCACTTAGCCATGGAGGCAAAGGTTCACACACTAGAGTCCATTATCTCACACAAGAGAGGAAATCAGCCTAGCAATCAGGCTAACTAGTCACACACAACTTAGAGAGCTAGAGAATCGTCTCATGGCACACTCCTATTGGTCTCATAACCCACAATCCCATAGAGAATCGCCATTTGTCAATGGCTAGCACACAACGACCTCAATTCACCTAAAACGTAAGGAGAGGTACCTTTTTCCTAGTCAGCACATTCTGACAAGGCAATCCAAGAATCTAGCACCTTTTGAGATACCTCTCCCATCAGGTCTTGACCACAGACTTCTTGCCTTTTTCTTTTCTCAGGCTAAGGCATGGAGCCATCGCCCATGGCAACTCAGACATTGGTGGTCGATGACCCCGGAAATCTTGAAAAATCACATCTCTCAATCCCACTGTTGGATTGGCCTGAAACTTGGATCGTAGACAATTTGCCACCTCATCTTTCCAATGGTGAAGTCAGATGGAAATCGGAGCATGCATCTGGTAGTTTCCAGGAACTTGCTCCTGTGGACCTGAAACTAAGCCAAAAAACTCCTTCCCCAACAATCTCCCACTTTCCCGCAGTTAAAGTGGGCTGAGTCCACATGGCTTCATGCGGAACTGCTGCTTCTCCGGAGTCACTGGCTAGGTAAAGAAATCAGCAACCTGCTTGCTGGTTGGAGTAAACTCCAGCTTCATAGCACCCTCCTACACCATGTGCATGATGAAGTGATATGCGATGTCAATGTGCTTGGTGTGTGCATGATGCTCAGGATTCTTGGCGAGTGCGATTGCGCTCTGGTTGTCAAGGTGCACAGGAATTGGAACTGCTGCATTCTCACTCATCTGCGCCATGAGACGCTAAAGCCAAACTACTTCCTTGGCTCCAAAGCTGAGAGGGACGTACTCAGCTTCCATGCTTGAGGTCGCCACGACCACCTACCGCTTGCTACACCTGCTGATGGCCCTGCAATTCATAAGGAACACATGTCCAGAGATGGACTTGTGGTCCTCGGGGTTTGAAGCCCAATCTGTGTCTGTGTAGCCGATGAGATTGTTGTCGTTACCGTTGTAGGTGATTCCAATGTTGATGGTTCCAGCAAGGTAGCGGAAGATCCGCTTCACTGCCTTCTGGTGCTTAGGTCCGGGATTAGCCATGTGCGGGCTCATAGCGCTCACAGCCTGTGCAAGGTCTGGCTTGGTTGCCACCATCCGGTACTTGGGACTGCCGACGATGCTCAAGTACTTCGGCGGCTCAGCTGCATCTGCTTCTCCACAGAAACGCACAAGGTAGTGTTGCGTCTCAAGCCGCGTACTGATGGGTTTTGCCTTTATCATGCCGAGTTGTTGCAAGACATCCTTGACATAACGACTTTGTTGCACTGAGAGAGAGCGTCATTTGCGATCACACATGATCTAGATTCCGAGGAAGTATGATACCTCCCCGGGATCAGACATGTAGAAGCGCTCGCACATGACCTTCTTGAACTCCTGAAGTGTAGACATGCTGTTGGAAAGGAAGAGCATGTCATCCGCATAGGCGATGGCCATGAGCACTTCATGACCATGCTGCCAGCGATAGACGCTGTAGTCACACTTGGTGCACTCAAAACCCATGCACTACATGCCGCATCCAATTTCTGGTTCGAAGCACACGACGCTTACTTGAGGCTGTACAACAACTTCTGCATCTTTCAAACTAGGTGCTCCTAGCCATCCATGACAAATCCCTCCGGCTGCTCCATTTAGATTTCCTTCTCCAAGTCACAATTCAAGAATGCCATCTTGACATCCATGTGGTGAATCTCAAAGTCCTCAGCACAGAGGCAAACTTTGCAACAAGAGCAAAGGTTTTGGTGTACTCAATGCTTTCCTGCTGGGAGTTGCCCTTGGCGACCAGCCTCGCCTTGTACTTTTTGAGGTTGCCATCTGCGCCTCTCTTCTTCTTGAACACCCACTTGCACTTGATTACTTTGTGTCCATGTGGACACTCAATCAGCTCCCACGTGCCGTTGTCAAGATGCAACTGTATCTCCTGTTGCACAACGTGCGCCCAATCTGCTGCATCTGATATAGCCATGGCCTCCTTGTATGATGTCCGATCATGAGAGTCTGCTACAACTACGATGTTCATATGGTGTGGTTTTTGTAGCATCCAGAAATGCCCGCTCTCACCAGCCTTGTAGCGCACCCTAAGAGGATACCTACGACCTGGTGCCGAGGCGGTAGCTCGCGGCTTGCGTGGTGCTGTAGGTACAACTGCTGCTGCTAGTAGTGCTGCACCTCTTTCCTCTGCTTCTGCGAATGAGGCTGCTGTACCTGCTACATCAGACATGGGAGAGTATTATGGTTCTTCCATTGTCACAGTGGAGGAAGGATCAGGAGAGAGTGGGTCAGAGAGGATATCTGCTCCCACTGCCTCGTCAGATGCTGGTTATGCTATGTCTTCACAAAAAATGTTGTTGCCGATGACGTTCCTCTCGTTGAAGACGATATCCCTGGAGATGATTACATGGCCCGTATCCCTCTCATAACGGCGATAGGCCTTGCTTGCCACATCATAGCTTGTCATCAGCATCTACACGCTCTTCTTGTCCCATTTCTGCCGCTTCTCCTCGGGCACGTGCTTGTGCGCCAAGCTGCCAAACACACGGAGGTGACCCACGCTCGGCTTCCTACCAAACCATGCCTTGTACGGCGTCATCTGCTCCAATGCCTTGGTTGGACAGTGGTTCTTGATGTACACGGCAGTGCTCAATGCTTCAGTCCAGAAGTCGTAGGTGAGCGAAGCCGCATGAAAAATGGAGCGCGCCGACTCAATGATGGTGCACTTGGCGCGTTCTGCTACGCCGTTCTGCTGCTCCGAGTATGGCGCGGTGCGCTGCGCCTTGATGTCAGCTGCTGCAAGGTAATCCTAAAAGTCTTTGCTCAAGTATTCGCCACCGCAGTCGTTGCGCAACACCTTGATTTTCTTGCCCGTCTGCTTCTCCACCATCGCCTTTAACTCCTTGAACCTATCAAAGCACTAGTCCTTGGAGGAAAGGAAGTACACAGTAGTGTAACGGCTGAAATCATCAATGAAGGTGTGAATTTACCTAGAGCCTGCAAAGCTCTGGGTCTGCATTGGGCCACACAAGTTTGTGTGGACCGGGTTGAGTGCCTACTTCGCGCGCTCCTCTGCTCCAGAGAATGCCTCGCGATGTTGCTTCCCCTCCAAACAGCCGATACACAACGGCTCCTCAAAGTTAGAGATGGTGGGCAAGTCACACACCAAGGTCAACACCTGATGGGAGAGATATTCAAAAGGGTCCTAGATTCTTGCATTACCTTGTTAGAGGATGCTGACAACAAAAAACTTACCCTTGCTTTCATTTTAGGTGAGGTGAGATTCTTGTGTGCTAGTCATGGATACATGGTGATTCTCCATGGGCTTATGGGTTGTGTGACCTCTAGGAGTGTGCCATGAGAGTATTTTCTAGCTCTCTAGGTTGTGTGTGGGGGTTCAACCTGATTGTCAGGCTGATTTCCTCTCTTGTGTGAGATTATGGACCCTAGTGTGTGAGCCTTAGCCTTCATGGCTAAGTGGTGTGGCTTGTGAGAGGGCTGACTTGCCCAAGTTCTAATTCTATATGTACTCCATCATTTGAGTGATTGTATAACCATTCTCTAATACAACTGATGCCCTTTTAGTACCACATGCTTGCTAGTACAAGGTCACCTCTCTCCTCCAGTTCCCACACTTAATATCACAGCCTGATTCTGCCAGTTTGAGTTAGCGCATGCTGTCACTTTGAAGGTGACGGATTTGGGTCAAATCTTGATCACATGATACGATCAACCAATGGATCTTCAAGATCTGAAAATGAAAAGATCCAACAGTCGGATTGAGAGTTATACTCAACAGGCGATCGGCCAGGGCTATACTCTTCTCTTTGAGCACAACTATCGCCTTATGATGACCATAACAGTCTTGTTTCTTCATCAAATTTAATACGTAGCATATGCAAATTAAAGTGTTTTTCAGAAGCTTCTCATTGGTATAAAAACATTTGCATTCAATTAGTAAGTTTGGGAGAAACGCTGTTTACAAGCTGGCTGGTCTGAGTTGGAGTAGGAGCAGAAGCATACCCTGTTTCCAGTGGCGGGCTGTGTTTTTCCAAATTCCCAGGCTCCATGCCTCTATAGTCCATTTGTTGTTAGATAGTCTTCTGGCAGAAATAGTAGCAGAAGCAGGGGTAGCGCTCCAACTCAAGGGCAACATTGAGCATCACCAAAGCTCAAAATGGCAAGACCAAGCGTGGTGACAATGGCCCAGCTATTTCAGAGGCTTGAAGGGTGTGCCAACTTCACGTTTTGGAGGAGAGGGGCTTGTGGGAGGTGGTGAGCGGCGAGGAGCTAGGTCCTAGTCCACTAGCAAAGGGCATCACCGTAGTGCAAGTGGTGGCGGGGAAGACAGCACAAAAGGGTGCAGCAGATTCAAGCCTATAGGTTGCTCGTCAACACCATCTTCAACGGGCATCTTCAGTACGCGAGTAACAAGGCTACTACAAAGGAGGGGTGGGATGTATTGTGCAAGAAGTATGAGAGATAAGACCCTGCACTCCTCATGCCTTTGAAGGAGAAGATGATGGCGTTGAAGATGTAGGGTGGTGAAGGGATGGAGGCAAACTTTGACAAGGCAAAGGAGCTAGCGAAGCAGCTGAAAGCAGCCTGCAACCCCATGGAAGAGAAGCACTTTATTCTCTTGTAGCAGAGGGGACTCCTTACAAGCTATGATACCGTGTGAGAGACGCTTCAGTGCCAGTCGACTCTCGACCTCGACTTCATTTGCACACACCTAGTGTAGGTGGAACTGTGTCACAATAAAGGAAAGCGTAATGACGGCAAGAGCAATGAAGTAGCTTGTATGACCATGGGCTCACGCAACAAGAAGTAGCAACAGTCTGGAAAGCAGAGAAGTAAAAGCAAAGGTAAGTGCCACTAGTGTCTGAACTAGGGGCATAACAAAAAAGAGTGCTTCAACTTCAAGAGGGACCGAAATGAGCAGCATCAGCAGCAGTCACTTCAGTAGTAGCAAAAGCATCAGCCTCCACAACAGCAACAACAGCAATCATAATAGCGTGAACAGCAGCACTAGTAGAACCAGACCAGCATGTGCCGTTTTGGCAGCATGAACGTGCGCAAGGAGTTGCGCAACCTGTTGACCTGGTATCCTCCTTGTCCATAGCTGAGATTTGGACAGGCATAGGACGGACTAGGCATTAACTGCTCCCTTTGAGTGAGTCCACTAAGCCTAGTCTAGATAGGCAAGGCATGCACTACTCCTTTGGAGCAAGTCCCCTTGGTCTAAACTGGATAGTATAGCCAGCAAATACTACCTAGGACAACTCCTTATGGCTTAGACGTTCTAGAGTTGGTCTCCGAAGCAAGAGGTCACTAAGTCAGATCCCAGCCCAGTAACTTATTTTCTTTTTGACCAAAAGGGGGACAGGAAGGTTCTAAGAGACATCTTAGAACATTCCAAGGTCTTTCCTTGTGGCTGGCGCGACTTGGCGGTCACAAGGAGCACCATGTAGGCAGGGAGAATGATGTAATCTAGATTTTCCCAAAGTGGCTCATCTAAGAAGCCATTGCGCGCCTAGGCTAGAGGCTTGCTCGAGGACTATAAGAACCTGTAAATTGTTGGTCATTGATGATACTTTTTACCTTTGAGACTCATCACACAGTTTTCCACCATAGGCAGACACTAAAGAACCATAGGTTGATCTAAGACCCAGGAGTTGGCTCCTCGCGCGAAAGTGACCATGTGCTAAGGACACAGTGCAAGGAAGTGATTCCTATGAAGTACTCAGTGAGGAACCGTAATTCTTAGGGTGGTATCTCCTCCTAGTTGCAATACTAGGAGCGAACGAAAAGTGCCATTGTGTCGGCCTTGTTTTCTAGTCTGTTGCCTCAGGCCCGTTGACAGCTTTTAGATAGCGCCATGAGGAGGATCATGGCCATGATCCTCTTTATTGCGCTATGTAAAAGCTGTAAACCGCCCTGAACAACAGACAAAAAAAAGGCCGACACAATGGCACTTGCCGTCTGCTCCTAGTGTTGCAACTAGGAGGAGAAATCAGCCTCAAAATCACGGTTTCACACTGAGCAGCTGATACGAATCACTTCCTTTCACTGTGTACTTAGCACTTGGTCACTTTCGCACAAGGAGCTAACTCATGGGGCTTAGACCAACCAATGCTTCTTTAGTGTGTGCCTCTAGTGGACAACTCTGGGAGGAGTTTCAAAGGTAAGAACTCTAATCAATAACAGGCAACTGACACGTTCTTATAGTCTTGGAAGCAACCTCTAGCCTAAGCGCGTAGTGGCTCCTTGGATGAGCCTTGTTGGGGGCAATCTAGATTACATCATACCCCTTCCTACATGGCGCTCCCGCTGACCGCCAAGTGGCTTGAGCCACCAAGAAGGACATTGGGATGTTCAAAAATGTCTTTTAGAACCTTCCTGTCTCTTTTTTTGTCACAAAGAAAACGAGTCATTGGGCTTGGATTTGACCTCTTACCTCTCGCTCCAGGGACTAACTCTGGAACTTCTAAGCCACAAGGAGTTGTCCTAGGTAGTATTTTCTCGCTATAGTATCCAGTTTAGACCTAGAGGACTTGCTCCAAAGGAGCACTGCATGCCTTGTCTATCTGGACCAGACTTAAGGGACTTAATCCAAGGACCAGTGCATGTCTAGTCCGTCTGTGGTTGTCCAAATGTTAGCTATTGACAAGGAGCATATCAGGTCAAGAAACTCTCTCTTGCACTTTTGTCCATTAACTGTTAGATATCTGTTGGCCTGAGGGTGGGTGTACACCCTGCAGGATCCCTAGCAATGGCTGGTTCACACCACCAACTGTTTTTGGAGAGACTGAAACTGTGGAGGCAACTAGATCCAAGGATGACAGAAAACTGGTCAGAGATAGAGGCAATAGTTTTGGCCTGAATTGACTGGGAATGTACACTTTAATCAAGGATCACAAGCAGTGGTATTTCATAGCCACTGATCTAAGCTTTCCAGAACACCAAAGCATGCCAGATTTGAAGCTTCCTAGCCGATTCTATGGCTTCTAGAGTGACCCTTGATAGGCTTTCTTTTTTCCACATAGGAAGGAATCCTTTCCTTTCTTTGGAAGCTTCTGTCCCTTCCTAGATTCCTCAGCTTGCTTCTAGTAGGAGGGAAGGTGTCCAGAAGACTTAGACACCTCTAGATGCCTTGTAGGACAAGTCACCCCTTTTAGAAGGTGTGCCACGTTCCTGGACCCTCACCTGGCCTTCTAGAAACTTAAAGAGGGACTCTAGAGGTTGAGCTAGCTTCCTATCATCTATTTTCCACCTCCCTTGAGGCAGGGCAGAATTTCATCTTGTGGGACTTGAACCCGGGCCCCTGCATCTAGAGGTGGACATTTTCGTGTTTCTTTTGTAGCAAAGGGTCAAGGAGCTCCAACACAAGAAAACGGAAGATCATGGTGTTGTATTGTGTTTCTCATCCGCACGGCACCATGCAATACTGGGATTCCCCACCATTGTGGGTGGCTCTCGCTTCCCTCCCTCCTCTCATGCACGCACTCGTCTCCTCCTTCCATCATGTTCTTACATTGAGCGCTCTGGCACATGAACTCAGCACTCTATTCGACACTCTAAAAAACAAAACGTTTACAATGTGTGAAAACCGAGCACATCCAAGCATGCTTCATCAAATCTGAATAGAACCGGACATATCTGAGCTCACCCAAAAAATCCAAACATAACTGCACACCTCCAAGCATACATGTGGCTATCCAAACGTATCTGCAGATATCACAACATGCCTGTAGATAGCCGAATATATCTGCGAACATTGCAACAAAACATGCGTCATCAAATCTGAATAGAACCGGGTATCTTCAGTATCAAAATCGACAATGTATCGATATCGACCTCCATATCGATATTGCAATATCGATGTCGATATCACGTCGATATTGATATCGATATCGATACCGTGATATAGGCCATGGACCTCCCCCCTCCCAGAAGTGTAGGATATCAAATTGGATCCTATATTGGTCGACATCGGCTGATATCGACCCCATATTGACCGATATCGGCCAGTATTGTCTTAGAAAAACAAATCAGATGGTGTAAAATGTCGAGATTCATATCAATATCCCAATATCGAAATCGATTTTTTGATATTTTGATATCGATATTGATATCGATACTGACCCCCCAGGGGTCGATATCGATACCAAAGAAAACAATATCGATATCGATATTGTCGATATCGATATCGATATCGCAATACCCCCACTCTAGAACCGGACATATCCGAGCTCACCCAAAAAATCCGAACATATCTACACACATCCAAACATACATGTGGCTATCCGAACGTATCTGCAGATATCGCAACATACCTGTAGTTTCCGAACATATCTGTAAACATCGCAACATACGTGTCGATGTCCGAACATATCCGAATACATCCAACGTGTTGTGAGTCCGATCGGATCGGATTCGGTTCATTCTGAATTATTTGGTCGGTTCAGACCTGAAACCAAACTTTAAGTTTGGTTTCACTGCTTCTTTTTCTTTCTTTTTTTCTACTTTGGTTTCAGATACATCCAAACCAAAACCAGTTTGACAGCTTTCGTGACGTCCCGTCTGCCTGCAAGTCCCATGGACTTTTTACATTATTGCAAGCCTACTCTTTGCCACCTGGACAGTGACAAACCCAAGCATCGATGAACAGGGGAAAATGGTCAACCAGCAAGGTGAAATCATCAACCAGGCTCCCTGGACCATAATCGATTGTCCAGGGATAATGGCCGTTCATTTCCACCAGCCAGGGATGGCGATGGCCAAAATCAAGACCAAACAAGCCGGGCTGCTGGGAGCAGCCCGTCCGTTTTCCCGCGTCCATACGCGGTTCCACGTTGCCAGGTGGGGGAGATCTTCCAGCGCTGCTGCGCCCGGGGTCCGGGTTCTGGAGCCGGACCTCTCGCCCGAGCTGCTCTTGCTCCACACGCGCTGGATATGCTCCTACTCCACATTCAGCTCTTGCTCTGTCGCGTTCGTTCATTCGAGGAGTTGTTGGGTGACCCTTGCTTCACGCACCACCGACGCATCGCGCACCTGAAGGGGGGAAAGGGGGAAGGGGCGGGACGTCGCGGGCAGTCCGCAGGGACCTCCGTCCTATTGGTGAGGTTCTGGTGCAGCGATGCGCCGGTTCCGAGGTGGGCGATTAGGCAGGTCTGTTGGAGGAGGAGGCTCAAAAAACAGCCTGTCCAGCCTCATGCACCTGGGTGGCTGCTCAACCCTTCACCCGCCAGGTGGCAGTCGCGCAAGGGGTGGCCATAGCGAGAGAACCAAGAGAGCAACGGATGAGGCTGGTGCACGCGGGTGCTCTGGCAAGGGCAATGCAGCGGTTCGAGGGACGTCCGCCAGCGGCCAGGACTGAATGCACGCTGCCAGTACTTCGAAGTTCATTGCCCATCCTAGAAGGGGTCCATGCAATCCGTCGGCAGGAGAGGGGGTCAGCGACAGTCACAGATGAGATGGTAGAGGAGGCGCTGAGGGATTCATCCCGAGGGTACAGCTGTGGGCCCCTCGGCCTCACCATGGACATGCTGCGGGACCTGGTCGTGAGATCATCCGTTGAATTGGAGAGTTTGATGGGGGGGGTCATGCGGGTCCTGCTTGATGGTGAGGTTCCGCAGGCAGTGCATGAGTGCGTTGAGCGTAGCAGACTCATCCCCATCCTCGAGGGCGTTACAGAGGAGGAGGGGGTGCACCCTACTGCATTTTGGGAGGTCTGGTTTGGTTCCGCTTGGCTGGTCGCCTTCTCCTCCATCGGGACAGGGCGAAACCAGAGACTTCTCTTCTGCCCCATCAGTTTGGGGTGAGGGTGTCGGAGGGGGCAGCGATGCTGGTCAGAGGGGTACAGGCCACCCTTGCGGCCAATCCGTCCTTTTGCAACACCAACGCCTGTGCTCCGCCGCCTCGGCTCGGGATGTGCTTGGCGGTCATGGTCGAGGCAGCAGCACTACGGGGCTTGCAGTTCTGACCGCAGTTGTGCCTTCTGCTACAACGGTCAGAGGAAAGGGTCCCACTCACACTAGCAGAGGTTCCATGCAGGCGTGAAATCATGTCTTAGACGTTTTGAAAAACGTCTAGGACATAATTCACTAGCAGAGGTTCCATGCAGGCATGACGGGGTTGTGGTGTTGGGCTGCCCAGTTGGCTCTGAGTTCATGAGCAGACGGGTGGCTCTAGGAGCACGCTTGGTGTGATTGGTTCGGATGGATGAGGTGCAGGCAACAATGACACAACAACATGAAAGGCTTCTTAGCGCAGCAGGATCTTAGGAGAGTGTAGATGACAGCTTTGGTGTGGGGGGTGGGTAGGGTTGCTCAGGGATGTCAAGGTCATTGCAGACGCGTTTCGGCCTAACGGCCTTCTTCAGTGCGATGATTACAGTGAGCATGACAGAGCAACATACAGTCTCGTGTTGACGGATCCAAGGTAACACAACACAAGTGAGCGAGGTAAGTCCGAGGTGCACTGGTAGGCACGCAGCGCACAAGCGGACCGCACACGCAAGGGAAAAGCAAGGAATCATGGAGAATCCAAGCTGGGCTGCAGCCTGGAATTAACCAGGTGTGCTCGCAGCTTTTTCGGTAGCATCCAAGCCAATGCAACCCGAGACGAAAACACAGAGTTCGTTTCTGTTAGACGTTTTGCAAAACGTCCAAGAAAAAAGGCTCCAGGAGCAAGAGCGTGCCTTGGCGTGATTGGGTCGGATGGAAGAGGTGCAAGCAACGATGACGCTCCTCTGCCTCTGTGTGGTGTTGCAAGTGGACTTTTGGGTGCGCTCATTCCCTCCTGAGACACATTGGCTTGCGGTGCTGCACCGGTTTGACATGGCAACGTGGGAGGCAGTGCTCTTGCTCCTCTGGGTCGCTAGGGCACGCGTGGAGGGATCAACGAGCTTCGACTTGCAGAGGCTAGTGCGGCGAAAGGTCCATCTCCCATGTGCCTTTGGAGGGGCGGTGCTTCTTAGTGCTAGGGATCGGGCCTCTCTGGCTTACGCTTGTGCGACGGGATTTGTGCTCCACGCTCACTCTGTGGGGTTTGGCTCCTCCCCACGAACTGTGTGCTCTAGTTCCATGTTCTGATGTGGGGTGAGGTTGTGTGAGCACTGCCCAGGCCCATGCTTTAGGCATTGCCGTGAGTCGAGGGGATGAAGCAAGGCTCCCACAGCGGCCTCTACCAGCAGTTGACCCAAGCGTGGTTCGCGTACCTGGGTGATCGGTGGACCGCGGAGGTAGGGCGGGTGGCCCAGAGGCACTGTGGTTGCACGGGAATGGCATTGGAGCGGAGTACACATCCCATCGGCTGTACATAACACGCGCACCAGCGGTGCTGGGCAGCCTGTTGTGGCTCTAGGCTACTCTGTCCAATGTGCACCTCCCAACGTATCTTCAGCCACATAACTTTTGCTACCATGCTCAGATGTGGCTCGGGTTGCCGGTGCCCCACCGGGCTCTTGCCGGGATAGGTGGTCTGGACACGGCTGCGGTCACCCGGCGGAAGCGTTGGGCTGGCACGATACAGCGCGTCCACCACGCCATCGGCGACGAGCTTGCCAACTCATGCAAGGAGCACCGGCTGCCAGTGAACATGGAGCATGAGGGGATCCTCACGTTACCGGGGGGCGTGGGGGAGCTGCGGGCGGACCTGTCACGGGAGGATCGGGAGACTGGCACATTTTTGGTGCTCCACGTCACGCCAGTGGACGTGCAGGGGGCGAGGGCCACAGGGCCCAAGAAAGCGACACAGGAGGCCGAGGTGGTGGCGATGTTAGCAAAGTACGGTGAGGCTCCACATTGTGGCTACTTTATACGCCCTCTAGCGTGGGAGACTCTGGGTGGCCTAGGGACCAGCTTTGGGTCTTCCTCACCCAGCTGGCTCAGATTTGCCGGGCTCAGGACCCACGCCACTGCGCATCCGAGGCGTTTCAGCGCTCGGCCTAGCGGAAGGTAGTTGTGTTGACGCAGAGGGTGTCCATAGCAGGTGGGCATCCACAGCCAGTGCGCTGGCTGTGGATGCCCGGATCATCCTGTAGGTCATCCGGCTCTTCAGCATCACGTACGCCGAGGCTCCAGAAACACACACAGAGGAGGAGGTTGAGCCTCTCGCTAGCAGGGCCGGGTTTCTTCACGCGTTGGTTCTCTTGGATCTTTGTGGGGTGGAGCCTGTACTTATTGGAGTCTAGTTGACCACTCACGAACTTATTGTGCCGTACGTGGTGGCAAATAGCACAAACGTGCTGGCGTTCCTTTTGTTCGCTGGAATTTGCTAAAAATGCACTGTCATCTGACAGCTCATGTTCTTTCATTGCAAGCATGTTATGTTGACGGCAAAACCGATTTCAACTGGTTCTGATCTTAATCTTGCGTTCAGTCAAATCAAATCCAATCGAGACCTTGAATCAGTCAAAATTGAAATCATTCAAAACCTGTATTTCACTTGTACAGACCTTGTAGTCAAAACTGGGTCGAAACCAAAGAAAATTGATTTCAAATTTCGTTTCCACTTCACAAACAATTATGGTCCCATAGATGGTGGAAATTGAAGCTGATATGGCTTAACAAAAGAAAATTCCTGGACCAGCGCTCCCCACGAAGTGCTGGTGGCTGCAGATCGTGGACCGTTTTGACGCGACGGTGTGGGCGACAGTTTTTTCCTTGCTCCAGCTCAAGGCAGCGGTCGAGGGGTTGGAGGTTTGGGAGCTGCAGCGGCTGGCGCGATGGCATCTGCAGCTGCCACTAAGCTTCGGAGGGGCGGATCATCTCAGCGCTCGTGACCAGGCGCCCCTCGCCTATGCCTGTGCGACAGGGTCCCTCCTACACGCCATCTCGTCTGAGTTCAGATCCTTCCTTCCTGTCGGTCGGGACCTCGACTTACTCTGCCCGCTTTGGGGGCAGGTAGAGCGGGAGCTGCATGTGCAGGTGTTTCATGCATTTCCAGCCATGGAGGCCATACGTGAGGGCGGCGAGCCGAGGCCTTACCAGCGGCTGAGCGCGCTCTTTTTCTCGAGCCGTCGGGAGCGATGGGTGGGGGAGGCCAGGGTGGTCACGCTGCGCCCTTGTGACTATGACAGACCCGCTCCATGTGGGCCCAGCACATGCTGTTGTCGTCGCGCTCAGAGCAGGTACTGGGCCACAACCACGCGGGGGAGCTCCTTGTGGTTGCACGCTATGCTGACCAGAGTCACGGACAGGATCTACCTTTTGGCGAGGGACTTGCGCCTCCACGCTCAGCCCTGGTTGGGCCTCCCCTTCGGCCACTTAGAGCGGGTGGGGCTTGACGCGTTGGAGCTAGGGTGGTTCCATATTGATGTTTTTTCAACACCGATGTCGATATCGTTCTTTTCAATATCGATATCGACCCTTGAAGGGTCAATATCAATATCGATATCGATATCAGACATCTGCCGGGAGCACCGCCTCACCGCCCACGTTGAGCCCACACAGGTGTTCCCACTGCCCGGCAACCAGCGTTTCTTGCGTAGGGCTGTTAGATCCGATTCGGACCGGATACATCAGAACCCGATCTTTAGAATCCAAATCCGATCTGAAACCAAACTTAGAAATCGGTTTCAGATCCGATCCGATCCGATCAATTCCCAAGAATATCCGAAACCGATCCGAACCGATGTGCAAAGTTCAGATTTGCTCGGATAACGAGTATTACGTTCGGATAATGTCAGATATGTTCAGATAAGTTCGGATATCTTCGGATATGTTCAGATAGGTGTAGGGATGGAAAACCGCGGTTTTCGGTTTTTCGGTTTTCGGTTTTTCGGTTTTCGGTTTCGGTTTTCGGTTTTTCTTTATAGGTCGGTTTTTCCCTCTAGCATAGAACCGAAACCGAACCGAACCGTTTCGGTTTCGGTTTCGGTTTTAGGTCGGTTTACGGTCGGTTTTGGTCGGTTTTGGTCGGTTTTGGTCAGTTTTGATCAATTTGTGTTAGCTTAAGGTCGGTTTTAGGTCGGTTTTGGTCGGTTTTGGTCGGTTTTAGGTCGGTTTTGGTCAGTTTTGGTCAGTTTTTGGTGAGGAAAGCTCAAAAAAACCAAAACCGAACCTCTTACAGACTGAGTACTATAAGAATTCGGTTTTGGTTGGGCCAACACCGAAACCGAACCGAAACCGAACTCGGTTTCGGTTTCGGTTCGGGTTTTTCGGTTCGGTTTTGGTCCCAAAACCGAGTTCGGTTCAAAACCGAGGCCATCCCTAGATAGGTGTCATCAAAGTTTGGATTTGTAGGCTTCTGTTCGTTTTGTGAGCTCTATTCCAAAAATCAAAGTCAGATTCATGAGTGCGCACATTTTTGGCTAACATGAGAACCCATTTCGGTCAGTTTTGGATGCAATCCAAAACGGATCCGAACATTAAACCGAATATTGATCCGGACATTAAACCGAACATATGATCATGTCAAGTTCGGTTCGGTTCGGATTGTATCCAAACCGATCCGAACTTTCTTGGCCAAAATCCGAATCCGATCCGATCCGAACATGGCTGATCCGAATCCGAACCGACACCGCATCGGATCGGTTTCGGATCGGATTTTGAATAATGTTCAGATTGGATCGGATATCCGATCTGATCTAACAGCCCTATTCCTGCGCCCAGACCTTACCCTGGTGGACGACGCGGCCGGGACCACCTGGGTCTGGACGTCATCACCATGGATGCACAGGGACAGCGGGCCATCTGACCAAAAGATCGTCCACCCCCTAAACCAAATCGCCGATTAAATCGTCCTTTCCTCAAATTGGTGATTTAATCCGGGATTTGACTTTTAAATTTCAAATCTGCACTTGAAAATGTTTAGGTCTACCACGCTGGTTTCGATGGTGGCGTCCGTTCTTCTGTCTGCCAACTCCGTCCTCGGCCTAGCGTGGAGCGAAACAGGAGGGCGCGGGGGGGGGGGGGGG
>SZWC01001231.1:42343-55782 GCA_023375785.1 Penium margaritaceum | reverse complement strand
ATGACGGCGACGACGACGGCGACTACCACCACCACCACCACCACCACCACCATGATGAAGCCGACGACGACGACGGCAATGAGGACCACGACGACCAAGACGATGACGACGACAAAGAGGACGACAACGAAAACTATGATAAATCACGACGACAACGACGACGACGACGATGGCGGCGAGGATGACAGTGACAACAATGGCGGCGATGATGACGACAATCAGGACAAGGACAACGATGAAAGAAACGACGGTGAGGACAACGAGGATGACGGAAACAGCGGCACCAATGATGGCAGCGAAGAGGACGGTGACAACAACGACGACGACCACCACCGCCACCACGACGGCGATGACGAGGACAATGACGACGATGGCTACGGCGACATGACGAAAACGAACAGGACAACGACGGTGACGACGGCGATGAAGACAAAGACAACGATGCTGACGATGAGGACAACGACGACAACGTCGACGACATCGAGGACAACGACAACGACGACGATGACACAGACGACACAACGGCGATGCTGAGGACAATGAGGACAAGGACAACGATGAAAACAGCGATGGTGAGGACGACGCGGATGACGGCGACGGCAGCACCGATGATGGCGGCGACGAGGACGGCAACGGCGATAAAGACAAAGACCACCACGACAACATCGACGATGACGACGACGACAACGACGACGACGACGACGACGGCGACGATGATGACGACGACGACGATGCCAAGGCTGTTAGATCGGATCGGATAGTTGATCTGAATCGGATCTAACACCACTACCCGATCCGAAACAGAGGCAAAGTGGCCTCGGATCGGATTCAGATCCGATCGCTTCGGATGGGATCGGATTCGGTCTCTTTCCCGAAATGATGGGATCGGGTCAGAATATCTATCTAATCTGATATGATCAGAAACGGATCTGAAACCGATCTGAAATCTAATCTGAATCCGATCTGAAATCTGACGGCTCCATGGCCTCACAACGCTCAACGCCCTTACAACGCTAAACATCTCAAGCCGAACGCTAGGGTAAGCAGCGGCAGCAGCTGCAGTTTGCGGCGGCATCGGCAGCAGCTGCAACTTGCAGCGGAAGCGGCAGCAGCTGCAGCAGTGGCAGTGGCAGCAGCTGCAACTTGAAGCGGTAGCGGCAGCAGCTGCAGCAGAGGCAGCGGCAGCAGCTGCAGCTTGGTAGCAGCGCCAGCAGCTAAACCGCTCCAACGTGAAGTATTGACCAGAAATCTGATCTAAATGTGTTGTAATCCGCCCCAATCCGAAGTAAATCCAAACTAATCCGCATAAAACCAATCTAATCCGCCTCCGCTGCCCAGAGCCTCCGCTGGGCAGCGGAGGCGGTGGTCTCTGCCGAGCGCCCCCGCTGGGCAGCGGAGGCGCTGCAGGCCACTGCTGCCAGCGCCTCCTCTGGCAGCAACGGCCAGCGCCTCCACCGCTGGCCGCTACCCTTCACCAACTCATGAAAATAGTCCTCCCACCTGTCAGTTTGTGCAAACTGACGGGTGCGGGGTGAGGTGCAGGATGTCTTGTGTTCCACAGGTGGACCACTGACGCGTAGCCCTTGCTGCGCGTCAGGCAACAGCGGACACCTGCTCACTGTGCATGCTTGCTGACGCGCAATCAACTACGCGTGAACGTCGGTTTATGGTTTAAGGTTTAGCAGATAGGGTTTGAGACATCACAGGCTGCGACCACAAGCAGGGTCGGCCGTCGAAAACCCCTGGCCGTTCTTGTTCCCAATACCCTCACCGTCAGCCATCCCCATCCCTGACCGTCAGTCGCCTGTCTCTAACCTCTGTCTGTCGGCCATCCCAACGACCCTTGACTGTTGCCCTTCACTGATCTCACTGACCATAGGCTGTGGGGAAATGTGTCATTGGATGTTTTTTTTAAACGCTCAATGAATGCATACCTTAGCTCAGATCATAAAGCTGTAGATAGAGTAGGATCGCGATACCATCGGACGCGACATACTGCGTTGATGATGGGTCCTAGATCGACATTGATGTGGATATTGATATCGATAGCCATATTGCGATATGGGCGACTGAAGGGTCGATATGCCCCCCATTTCCCGCAAGCAATCGATCAGGATTCGATGGTGACGACGGTCGACATCGACCGATATCACGGATAATGGTCGAGCAAAACCTCTCTCTTGCTGTCTAACGTTTTCAGAGGTGGGTACAATTGCAGCACTTCCCAGGAATTCATAGACATAAAAAAGTAAAAGGATATCGGTCGCTATCCACCGATACCATGTTATGTGAAGTATTGGGTTGGGTTGTTTTCCGTTTGTCGCACCACCGTTGATGGCAGACACCCGTGTGACCATTGGCCGCAGAATGCACTTCCGTGGACATTGGTTGTGGTCTGCGGACTTTGTCCATTTCTTGTTTCAGGATGTTCGCTCAAGTTTAAGATCTGATGGTAAAAAAAAAACAAAAGAGGACGGATTCGTCTAGTGGACGACGTCCATGATACTGATCCGTCGTTTCCAGATTTCTCGCACCCAAAGACGTAAAGAAAAATGGGCTGCCAGTATATAAAGTGGTTCCTCTCACTTGAGAACGTAGAGAGGGAAAGAGATCGGGGCCAAAAAACATTTCAGAGCCTACCTATCGACCGGATGGAGTCCGATCAACAGGCCCACAAAGACTTGGGTGACGTGACGTCTAGCCGAAGGACGTCGTGGGCCAAAAGCCGACGACGTCCAACCAAAGAGAGGGTTTGAAGCCGTCAGCCAGCCTGTCAGCCTCCCCCCCCCCCTCACTCTATATCGCTGACGAGGCGTTTAGCCGGTATCGAGAGACCACCGACACCGCCGACGCCGATGTCACGCGGCCGCCCAGCACGATGTCCCTATAGATGTCGATGTTTTCGATTTTCTTCAATATCGTAATGTCCTTGCGATGACAAGAAATGGCACAGGCGATATTGCCACTCTAGGTGTAGAGTCTACAGCTGTCACTCTGCTACTGCACAATCCTGACAGTGATCCTGCTGCTGTTGCTGCTCCAACTACTCAAGTTCCTGGTACTGTTGCGCTCCGCGCGCTGGATCCCCCAGTGGATGAGGAACCGCCGCCACGTCGATAAGTTTGCTTCGCGGTCGATCCCCGTGCACTTGACCCCGCTCCTCTAGCCATGGCCGCTTGTGCCGTTGTCGCTGCAGCCGATGGGAGAATCGCAGGAGACGTGGCCTCACTCGCTGTTGCGGCTGTAACAGCTGTTGCAGCGTGACGTCTCCCCCACCAGTTGGACCAACCCGACTTAGAGGGTTGATTTGGGGTCTTGTCACCTCCATCAGCCATGTCTGCTGCTTGTTGCGTGGCCCCAAAAAATTCTGGCAACAATTACCCGGCCCGAGAGGGCCCGTTTAAAAATCTGGTGCTAACTCTGCGCGGAAAATTTTCCCGCAAAGTTTCGCAGGCCCCAGTGGGCCAAAAAAAACATGGATGGGCGCCTTGGATCATGTACGCCCCCACCAACCACCCTCCCAACCAACGAGCCCCCCAGGCTGCCTCTTGTCACTTGAAGTTGCGTGTAGAATGTCCTCTCACGTGGAGAGAGGTGGNGTGGCCCCAAAAAATTCTGGCAACAATTACCCGGCCCGAGAGGGCCCGTTTAAAAATCTGGTGCTAACTCTGCGCGGAAAATTTTCCCGCAAAGTTTCGCAGGCCCCAGTGGGCCAAAAAAAACATGGATGGGCGCCTTGGATCATGTACGCCCCCACCAACCACCCTCCCAACCAACGAGCCCCCCAGGCTGCCTCTTGTCACTTGAAGTTGCGTGTAGAATGTCCTCTCACGTGGAGAGAGGTGGTCGCTACTGCAAGGGACTTGTACTTTTTTCCAGAAAAGGCAAAAGGTGAGAAAGCCGGTTTCAGACTGAATGGAAAGGGCAAAGGGCTCTGGCAGAATATGTAGGTGCTGCAGTCGGTATCAGTCGATATCGACTCGGTATCGAGTCGGTTGACCGATATCGACTCGGTATCAACTCGATATTGAGCGATATCGAATCGATATCGACTCGATATCGGGCCGAAAGCGACTCGAAGTGATGTCAGACGAGGGAAAAAAAAAAAACAGAAAAAAATATCGACCGTAACTCGATATCGTCGTCGATATCGAGGTACGGGGTCAGGGGGGGCAAGTTCCCCAAACATTGGTATCGATATCGATACAATATCGATATCGATATCCAGTATCGATATCGAGGTCAATATCGATATTGGGAGGCCATTCGATACTGAAAAAACCCCACCCTACTGTAGACACTGCCATTTGAACCAAGGCAAGAACTTCTGGGCTTTCTTTTTTTTAACCTAGTGTATTCACACATATCTATTGAATAGACTGTATTCTCACCTTTGGATTTGCGATAGTCTTTTTCTAAGTTATGGATTTGCACTTGTCTACTTCCCACCTTTGCTTTCGCACTTGTCTGCTTTCACCTTTGCTTTTGCATTTGTCCGCCTTCACCTTTGCCTTTGCACTTGTCCGGTTTCACCTTTCCTTTTGCACTTGTCTACTTTCACGTGTGGTTTTACACTAGTCTACTCTCTCACCTGTGGACTTGTAACTCGGTGCTATCACCGCCGCCGTACAATGGCCAGAAAGGCTCCAGCTGCAACAGCTCGCTGTTGAACCTGAAGACGCACGGGAAGGCAACACAGCAAGCCCATGCACCAGCAAATGATCGACGACTTACAAGATGCCAAATCTGATTTTTTTTTCACTTTTTTCCACATACCAATGTCACCTCACCTGCCAACGCTCTTTTGTGAGCCTGCAGGCTCACCTTTGTACATTCAGCCTGCATGTACGAAGTTTGGAGTCATGAAAAGTTAAGATTCAGAGGTTTCCAGCACCTTCAGACACGGAAGAGATGGGGGCAACAAGGGGAGGAACAAGGGGGACAAGGGGGGGGGGGGGCACATTCCACATCGCAACATCGCCAAACCGAAAGAGGTTTAAGGGCCAACCAAACCATTTTTTCCACCGAGCATCCATCCTCAATTCTGTGTGCCCTTCCTCAAAACGTCTGTGAAATGGGCAGACAGTGTAAAACACTGAACACTGAAGTGGTGCCACAAGGGGTTGCTGGATCCTGTGGCCCTTGCAATACTGTGGCCCATGCAATACTGTGGACCATGCAATGCTGTGGCCCATCCAAAACTGGGCCTTCTATTTCAAGCACTATTGCTTACCGGCCAAACAGCAGCCACACCTTCCCCCCCCCCTCTCCCGCCCGCCTCCCAAAACCAAAACTCTCATCACAGAAAGCACGTCTAGAGGTACAGCCGGGGCCGAACCGATCTTCCAGGGCCTCATCCAGCCTCAGGGATTGGGCGGCGCTGAATGCCTGTGACAGGCCGAACTCCAATAGAATGTGTGCGCCGAATCGGCGCCCAAGTTCTCCTCCAACCTAGCGCCAGCCCCGCCAGCAGCAGACTGCTATGGGTGGACACGTTCGTGCACCCGTGGCATGCCATGGCCCTTGCTTGTGAGTAGCAAGTAGGGTACGTGTGCACGTCTGCCGCACCAGATGTGCATAGTCACGCGTGGCGAGGTACAGCAGCGTCATAAGCTATTGTAGCTCACCTTGTCAGAAGCTATTGTAGCTCACCTTGTCAGAAGCTATTGTAGCTCACCTTGTCAGAAGCTATTGTAGCTCACCTTGTCAGAAGCTATTGTAGCTCACCTTGTCAGAAGCTATTGTAGCTCACCTTGTCAAAAGCTGTTGTAGCTCACCTTGTCAGAAGCTATTGTAGCTCACCTTGTCAGATGCTATTGTAGCTCACCTTGTCAGAAGCTATTGTAGCTCACCTTGTCAAAAGCTGTTGTAGCTCACCTTGTCAGAAGCTATTGTAGCTCACCTTGTCAGAAGCTATTGTAGCTCACCTTGTCAGAAGCTATTGTAGCTCACCTTGTCAGAAGCTATTGTAGCTCACCTTGTCGAAAGCTATTGTAGCTCACCTTGTCAGAATCTATTGTAGCTCACCTTGTCAGAAGCTATTGTAGCTCACCTTGTCAGAAGCTATTGTAGCTCACCTTGTCAGAAGCTATTGTAGCTCACCTTGTCAGAAGCTATTGTAGCTCACCTTGTCAGAAGCTATTGCAGCTCACCTTGTCAAAAGCTATTGTAGCTCACCATGTCAGAAGCTATTGTAGCTCACCTTGTCGAAAGCTATTGTAGCTCACCTTGTCAGAAGCTATTGCAGCTCACCTTGTCAAAAGCTATTGTAGCTCACCATGTCAGAAGCTATTGTAGCTCACCTTGTCGAAAGCTATTGTAGCTCACCTTGTCAGAAGCTATTGCAGCTCACCTTGTCAGAAGCTATTGTAGCTCACCTTGTCAGAAGCTATTGTAGCTCAACTTGTCAGAAGCTATTGTAGCTCACCTTGTCAGAAGCTATTGTAGCTCACCTTGTCGAAAGCTATTGTAGGTCACCTTGTCGAAAGCTATTGTAGCTCACCTTGTGAGAAGCTATTGTAGTGCAGATGCGTTGCAATAGAGTGCAGCTCACCTCGTTGGGAGGTGGAGGATGTACCCAGTCTCTGCATCAGCAACGTTGTCGAACCCGGGTCGACAACTGGACCCTCGTTGGCGGTGGCATCCTGCGGTTAGCCAGAGTAGCAAAGAAACAAAGTGACCTCCTCTTATTGTCAGAAACAGATAGGGATGAGAAGTGTTTGGTAGGAGGGAGGGGAGGAAAAGAGGACATGAGAATGTGCACGAAGACGATGGGGAAGGGGGAAGAAGGTGGCGTGGAAAGGGCAAGGGGGAGAACAGGGGGGGCGGGGGGCGGGGAGGGTGGGGGGGCATGGGGGGGGGTCTTCTTTCTTCGTTTGTAAGTTGTCAAGCAATGGCAGAAGCCTACAAAAAGTCGTCTTCTGAGTGCAATGTACCATAAATGGATGTCACCGCTTTTCTTACTCCCAGCGACGAAAAGGAAGACGACGACCATGACAACGACAACGACAACGACGACAGCGGAGGTAGGCATGAGCACTCGAACTCGGTACTCGCGAGTCAAACTCGCAAGTACCGAGTATCGGCTGGACTCGCGAGTACAGAACAAAGGCTCCACACTCGGCGAGTAACTCGCGAGTGTTACTCGCATCTTACGGCCCCGTTTGGTAGAGTATTACTCGCGTGGACTCGCAAGTAATACTCGTCCGGCGTGGACACCTTTGTGGCGAGTAAAGCGCGTTTGTTACTCGTCTTCGTGGGTGTTGTGTTCGGTAGAACAGTACCCAGACATATTTTCCCATTGAGTATTCGAACTGTGTTTCTCTCACGTTCAACAGTTATGCCCGTTGCAAAAGCATTTTCTTCATAAAGTACCATGAACATGGCTTGTCTACCCTCAATGTCAAATTTGAACTTTCAAACTCAAACATTCGAACTCCATGCAATGACCGCCGCAATATCCTGCAGTGTACGCCTAAGTAGGACGTGCTAATATGTGGCGGTTTGATGTTTCCACGAATACCCCACGCTTGGCATTTTTTTCATCCTAAACGTCGGTTTGTAACTGATCGCATCGTAAATTCTGTACTATCACCTGCTTCGCTCAAAACGTTTTGGCGGATAGTAGAAACTTGTTTAGCGTGGACTTCGGACGATGTGCGCATGCTTGGCGTCTGACGTCATCGAGTCGCAGCTGGGCCAAGGAGCTCAGCTCTCGCTATTTGAGGACACGTCGACCTCTCGGACTCATGCAACCGTCAGTCTCGTTCATTCCCATCTGACTCCAATCACCAGGAACCATGGGCTGCGACCGCGCACCTCCTTCCTCCTCTACTCCCGGGCGTTCAACCTCGGCCGACCCTGCTGTGACTCCCGATGCTGCCGGACCTTCCACCGGCCCCTCGCCGGACCCTGCAGCTGACAAGCGAGAGAGAGAGTCTCCCTCCGCCATCTGGGAGATCTTCAAGCGTGTCGACCGCAAGACTGCGGAGTGCATGCTCTGCCCTATCAAGGTGGACAAGGCCGACAAGCGCATTCCAAAACTCATAAACCGCCACACTGGCAAGAGCTCGGGCATGTGGTACCACGTGGCGGGGGCCCACAAAGATCGCTTCGAGGTCATGGTGAAGTCCGGTGTTGTCCCGCATGGGGTCCTGAAGAAGGTCGGCCGTCTCCCTCTTGACGCCAACGCCACTCCCATCGGCCGCGGACTCAGCGGACAGATGGCCATGTTCAACAAAGATTACTTCCATTCGTGCATATGGAAGCATCTCATTGAGAAGAAGGAGGCACACAACACCGTCAACGGCTACTGGCTGCAGAAGGCGTTCCATCACTGCCACCGCAGCGCCAAGCTCCACCACCGCACCACGTATTCCCGTGACATCACGGGCAACGTGGACAAGCTCAGGATGGAGCTGAAGGAGACCATCCAGGCAGCGGACAGCCGTGTCTCCCTCACCAACGACGGGTGGACGTCAAAAGCGAACGTCCCTTTCATTGGCGTCACCGCCCATTGGATAAAAAATTGGGAGTGCCCGAGCGCCGTGCTCGCATGCACCGCGCTGCGAACCAATCACACCGCAGCACAGCTGTACGAGGTTCTATGCAAGGTGGTGCACACGGACTTCGACCTTTGGGAGAACATCCATGCCATCACACTCGACAACCACGCCGTCAACACTGCCATGATGAACGACCACGTCCTCCCCAACAATCCAGACCTATCCCCGGATGGACACATCCGCTGTTTTGCTCACTCCCTCAACCTCGGAGTGGGAGAGATTTGCAAGCCTCCCCCGGTCGTTGCCGTCATCGACAAAGCCCGTGCCCTTGTCGTCCACATCACGGGCTCTGCTCTGAGGGAGCAGGCCCTACGCGACATCGCAGCAGCAAACCCGGAAGGAGTGAAAGCGCTGAAGCTGCAAAAGGATTGCCCCATGCGTTGGAACTCGTCCGGCGACATGCTCATACAAGTCATTGAGCGGAAGTCTCTCATCCTCCAGTACTTTGCAAATGCCCCCCGCGACGTCCAAAGCTTCTGCCCGACGTTCGACGAGTGGGCGCTGATGAAGAAGTTGGCGCTCATCCTTCGTCCGTTCAAGTGCATAATCGAGAACGTGAGTGGTGAAAAACACCCCACGCTCTCGGTCGTGGTGCCGTTGTACAACCAGATCATGGACGTGCTGCAAAAGCAGATGCGAAAGGTGGAGGATGCGGGGTCCGAGCTGCAGGTGGCCATAGAGGACAAGAAAAAGGCATGGCGGACTGAAAGAGATGCTGCACGCACGGCTGAGGGTTCGCGGCGCAGGATGACAGCGGCCGAGCGTGAACATGAGCGGGAGAGGGACGAACGTGAGGAAGCACGGCATGAGAAGCAGTGGGTGAAGGAGGTTTTTGAGGGGATGGCCGAGGAGCGTCGCTATGCAGCTGGGCTCTACCGCGGCATGCAGGCTGCTGTGGACAAGCTCAGCCACTACTACTCCCTCACGTCTGACATGTACACCCTCGCGACAGTGCTCGACCCACGTTTTCGCCTGAAGTGGTATGCGCAGAGCAGCGGCGAGGGGCACGCCTCAACTGACGCCATTCGCGAAGCCTGCCTCCGCCTCCTCCGTCCGTACGAGGCGGCTTTCCTGAGGGAGGCGGCAGACCAGCAGGAAGCAGCAACGGCAGAAGCAAGTACCAGCGGCAGTACTGTGCCGGAGACCTCTGCTGCCCCCAGCGATGTCGCTACCAGTTCTGCCGCAGGCAGCTCTGCAGGAGGGCACGGGACAGAGGAGGAAAACGGGGGTGCAGGAGAAGAGGATGATGATGAGGGTGCAGGACATGGGGGGGAGAACACCACACTGCAGCTGCTGCCATCCTCTACCGGCCGCAGTCTAGAGGACGATGACGACGACATGGACATCTACGACTCCATGTTTGTGCCTGAGATGCAGGCACAAACATCGACTCAAGGTGAAGGCGAGCGCCAGTTTGACGCCTACAACCGTGGGGAGCGCTTACCCGCCAACTCCAACATCTTGCATTTCTGGGCAGTGAACGAGTCTCAGTGGCCCATTTTGGCTCGCGCTGCACGCGACGTGCTGGATGTGCCGGCAACAAGTGTGCCATGCGAGCGGCTTTTCTCCGTCGGTCGCAACATCGTCAGGGAGAACAGAGCCCAGCTGAATGACTCGTCCGTGGAGTCCGTGCAGCAGTTGGCTTCACGGATCTTTGTGCCCGAGCTGCTGGACACGTACAGAGCAGGGGAGGGGGTCATATTCAGATGCACATGATTTTGAAAGTGGACAGGGGGACTGTAGAGGGGGGGGTGGATTGTAGCAGGGGAGGGGGGCATGCCTGAGGAGACCGAGATTCATGTAATCTGATGCATCTGATGATTAAGAATCGATATCTTCCATTTGCTTTTCCCTCTCCATGACATGAAATTGTACATTGCATGTTTGCCCCCCCCCAAAGCCCCGAGTATTACTCGACATATGCTCGAGTACGAGTACACCCAATACCTGCATCGAGTATACTCGTACTCGATGTGACTCGCGAGTGTACTCGTACTCGCTTAGTGTGCTCTTCCCCCCCCTGAAATCCCATACTCGCGAGTAAGAGTATGGGCTTCCAGGGGGCGAGTATACTCGTTTGCACATGCCTAAGCGGAGGCGGCGGCGGCGGCGGCGGCGGCGGTGGCGGTGGCGACGACGACGATGACGACAACGACAACGAAGGCAACGACGACGATGACGACAAAGACAACGACGACGGCAACGACGACAATGACCACGTCGACCACGACCACGACCACCACCACCACGACGACCACGACGACAATGATGACCACGACGACGACGACAACGACGACAACGACGACGCCAACAATGACAACGACAACGACGACGACGACGACAACGACGACAACAATGACGCCAACGACGCCAACAACGACGACGACGACGACGACGACGACAACAAAGATGACGACGAGGACAACGACGGTAGCGGCGGCGGCGACGGCGGCGGCGACGGCGGCGGCGGCGGCAGCGACGACGACCAAGGCTGTTAGATGGGATTCGGATCGGAAAATCGGAATCCGATTTGAAGAATCTGATTCCTATCTGAATCGGATCTGAAAGACCAGAGCCACATCCGATCAGATCGGAACGGATCCATTCTGAACACAGGATAACCCAATTTTGATCCGAACCGAAGTGTCAACTTCGATTGACATCAGTTTTTGGTATATTCCTTCCGATTAGTTCGGTTGTCTGCGGATTAGTTCGGATTCACTGCGGATTTGGGCGGATTACATCAGATTTAGATCAGATTCCAGGTACAAACATCGGATTGGGTTGGTTTGGATCAGATTTCAGGTTATACGTTGGATTGGGGTGGTTTTATTTGGATTGAAAACGGATTTCTGTAGGTTTCACGAAGTATGTCCATTTCGGTTTCTGAATCAAAACCGATCTGAAATCGGAACTAGCCGAACATGTCACGGTTTGGTTTTGTCAAAAAAGAACTGTGAAATGATCGCATCGGATTGGATCAAAACCAATCCAATCCGATCATTTCGAGGAACCTGAATCCGCTCCGAAGTGGTCCGATCTGAATCAGAACCAACGCCACTTCGGTTCGGTTTCCGATCGGATAGTGGTTTCAGATTGGTTCTGGATCAACTATCCGATCTGATCCAACAGCCTTCACCGCAACGACGACGACGACGATGACGACGACGATGACAATGACAACAACGACGACGATGACAGGTTTGCCGAAGAAGAAGACAACAACGACGATGATGACCAAGGCTGTTAGACCAGATCGGATTCGGATTATCCGAAACCGGTCTGAAACTATCCGAATCCGATCTGAATCCGATCTAAAAGATCGGATTCAGATCCGATCTGATCCGATGTGAACATTACATAAACCGAAAGCGATCCGATCCAGAGTTTGAACTTCGGATCAGATTGGTTTTGGGGTTCACTAGATCGGATTACATCGGTTTTCACTTTTATACTTCGGATAGCAGTGGTTTAGATCGGATTACAGTGGTTTAGGTCGGATTCAGATCGGATTTCTGCAGATTTGACCAAGTATGTCGATTTTTGCGCACTACTTTCCACTAAGTCTGATTCAGGGAGAGAGGGGAACATGAGGGAGGGGGGAGGAGGTAACCATACATGGGAATGGGGCCACGAGAATTGCACACATTTGCAGGGAATCTTTGTATTGCATAGTGTGGACGTCAAGCGCATGACAAGACTAGGGAGTCGCACCCATTTGCAAACAAATGAATGAAAGCAACCTAGGTGTGCTTGCAGCAGCAGCTGCAGTTTGCAGCAGCAATTGGCAGCAGCAGCAGCATCCGTTCGCAGCAGCAATTGGTTGCAGCAACAGCAGCAGCAGCAGATCGGTTTCAGATTGGTTTCAGATCGGTTTCAGATTGGTTTCAGATCGGTTTCAGATTGGTTTCAGATCGGTTTCAGATTGGTTTCAGATCGGTTTCAGAACGGATTGTATCCGATCCGATCCGATCTGAGCCGGGAAGAATCCGAATCCGATCCGATCCGAAGTGGTCGGATCCGAATCCAATCCGACCACACTTCGGGTCGGTTTCGGATCGGATAGTAGGCTCAGATCGGATTTGGATTAACTATCCGATCTGATCTAACAGCCTTGATGACGACAATGACGACGACAGCAGAGACGGCGGCGGCAACAACAAGGACGATGACTAGCGACGACGATGACGACGACAACGAAGACGGCGACGACGACGACGACGACGACGAAGATGAGGAGGAGGACAATGACGCCGACGACGACGACGACGAGGACGACAACGATGACGACAACGACGAAGACGACGACGCCGACAGCCACGATGATGACGAAGGTGAATACACAAAACTGACGACACACTGATGCGAAGGAAGAGTGAAATGACCACTATGGCGAAAACAGCGATGATGAGTCATCATCTTTTACAACGAGGAGAATAATCAACATGACGATGTTGACGATGACAAAGAAGATGATGACGAGGACAATTACGACGATGATCATGACCACAAGACAATGAGGCGATACCAATGACGATGATGACGACCATGACGGTGGCGATTACAACGACGGTGTTGATGACGATCACGATGACGAAGATGATGACGATGAAGATTACGATGATGATGACGACGACAACGACGACGACGACGACCACGACGACGACGACGACGACGACGACGACGATGACGACGACGACCACGACGACGACCACGACCACGACCACGACGACCACGACCACGACCACGACCACGACCACGACCACGACCACGACCACGACCACGACCACGACCACGACCACGACCACGACCACGACCACGACCACGACCACAACCACGACCACGACCACGACCACGACCACGACCACGGCCACG
>SZWC01001230.1:294070-306534 GCA_023375785.1 Penium margaritaceum | reverse complement strand
TTCTGGTGTCTCGCTTGGACTTGCACCACGAACAAGGTTTGGGGGACTTACTCCAAGGGAGCAGTGCATGCCCAACCTGTCCGTCAACCCATAGCAGTGGCCATGGGGCATAGAAGAACAACAATCTGGAGCTCTAGCACCAACAACTGGGTTATTCCTCACCCGCAGTGGTGAAGGAGATGGCAAAACGCGCGCTGGTACATGGCCTCATCATTGACGATGCGGAAGAGGCGACACATGCGGCATAGCACAAAAAGTGTGAGCCTTGCATTTTGCACAAGGCGCGACGGAAACCGTTTTATGAGAACGTGAATCGCACCTCGGACCTGTTGGAGGTCGTGCACAACAACGTGTGCGGACCATTCAAGATGGCGTCGCGCATTACTTTGTCACCTTCATTGATGACTACAGCAGAAAACTCTACGTATACTTCATGAAGCGAAAAGGCAAGGTCCAAGACTCGCTGAAGGAGTATGTCGTCGCGGTCGAGAGGCGGACTGACTGGAAGGTCAGAGCGCTACGCAGCGACAACGATGGAGAGTACGTGGGCTGAAGCAGGTGGATGAAGCAACAGGGCATAAAATGGGAACAAACTATGCCGTTTTCGCCTCAGTCAAATGGCGTGGTGGAGCAGGCGCACCAGACGTTGCTGAACATGGTACGGACCATGTTGGTAGATGCGGAATTGCTGCAAAGCTTCTGGACGGAAGCTGTGCGTACGGTGAGCTACACAATCAACCTCACCCCAACAACAGTGCTGAAGGAGAAGAGCAACTAGAAGACACAGCGAGAGGTTTGGAGCGGGTGCAAGCCATGTGTGGCACACCTGAAAGTGTTTGGGTCCCTCAATCATGACTCTCACTCCCTCATGAGCTCGCGGTCGTGTGCCGTTTGGCTGAGGGCAATTTGGCGAACTGTCCTAACCTCTGGTGTTCCGTTCCAGAACTTTCTAACAACTTTGACCCCTTTCCACAAAGGTCGACAGAAGTCTTGAGAACCATATCCATGTCTCTTTTTGGTTGACTTCTCGTTCAAGCTCGACTTTTACATAGACGTTTCATGATATTCTCGAATCCCCCCTGACTTCTCGGTGAAGCTTCTCAAACCCACAACTCACAGCACAACCGCACATGCATCGCTCAACTCGAGCGCCAAAGACCCGACTTATGCCTCATTCTTGTTCTGATCATTGTATAGATGTGTTGGATGCACTTGATTCTTGTCATCAAAGTACACTCAATGATCCATAAAACTTATCCATTCCTCCCAAATACCCGGATCATCTCTTATCATGTACCTCATCCCTCTCAACCACTAATGTTTTGCTCCGTGTAACACTTGGTGTCATGTCACAGGGGCACTAGAGGGGCAACCAATGAATTAACTACCAGGCAAAAACCTTGCACGAGTCCTCGACGCATCTCCACCATTTAGATTATCGCAGCCTTTGCGATGACAACAGTCAACAGAGCGAGCATAGCCGGCGACAAGCATTAGTCCCCAATAAGTACTCCGGCAATGGCGGATCAGCATCACACAAGCAACGATGCTCTCCAGGCAAACCAGGCGGCAGAGAGTACTTCCACGGTAAATGGTGCAGCACCAAAGAACCCAACGGCCAATCGGGTAACGGACCTCTCCAGCTCGGCAAACCCTTTGCCTATGCCGCAACCCGTTGGAATGACACCTGACACGATGGGAGGCACCAGCCGGCAAGCGCGCATCAACAAAGACCTGTACCAGAAACTGTTGGCACTCGAGATCCTCAACAACCATCTGCTCCAAAAGCTGAACGCGGCAATGGAGGAGCTTTAAGATTCTCGTGCACATGAAGTAGTACTCACCACGAGAAATCTGCAACTCTTGATTGAGCCCCAGATTTGACCGGCACCCCTTGAGCTGTTCGATCCTAAAACTCCAAGGGACCGACGGTCAGGATGTGGATGACAAGTTTGGAGGTGTACTTTACCGTTGTTGGGGTCAACAATGAAAAAAATAAAACTGACCTTGTGGCCTTGCTTTTGTGTGGCACAGCTTTGAGTTGGTGGTCCGATCTCAAGGCCATCCAACGCCAGCAGGAGATCGGCATAGCTGCATTAACGGTTCTTGTGACCGCTCTCTCATCATCGATATCAGGCGTATTACCTCTCGAGTAGATCAGTCCGACGTGGCACGACTCTCTCATGCCACCGGAAACGTGGAGTGACTTCGCACGTCCTACACTCGCTCACTTTAGGAAGCTGAACAAAAGGTCTCACGTACGGTACAAACTCTGACATTTACGTAAGCAATCCGCCGTGGCAGAGTACACTCGACCTTTCCACAAAATCATCACCGACAATAACCTCATCCCCGAAAAACTATGTATTTACTACAACAACGGATTGAAGCAAGATATTTGGTGAGCAATTGCCATCTTTTGCATCCACGACGACCTTGTGATTTGTGACGTTCCTCTCGACCTGTACAGTTTACTGTGACCACTCGGCCGTGTCCATGCCCGTACAGATCCCTGATGCGGACCCAGGTGGTACCGGTGCACTGTCTACTGGTGGACTACCAGCTTGGAGCTGACCGATGACTGTCCTAGAGCTCTGGACGCTACTAGGGACCTCCTACAGTTTTTCAACAGCACGTATGAGTTTATCGGTGGACTGGCCGTGGGCCCAATTTGCATGTTTTTTCATTGTGTGTCCACCGTTTGATGCATGATACATGCATGTGACCAGTCGTAGTGTCTGTCTTGTGATTTTTCATGTCTAGGTTCAGACGCCGTAGCGTTCTGACATGTCTACACTGAGTTACGGCCAAAAAAGTGATTTTGGGACGGTTTTAGGATAGACCTTGTGCTGCCGCGTACGACACCCGCCGTGCGCCGCGGCAGGCACTCATGCCATGGACCTGTCATTTGTCATTTCTCTCTGCAAATTCTATTGAAGCATTATGACACTCTGACTCGTGTCTCCTCGCCAGACCCTTGCCGTCGTGTGTACGACCTGTGACTATTGTCACCGTCTAACGGGGCATTGACGCCCAGTCAGCGGCTGTGTCGCAAGGAAGCTTGTACACATCTTCTCATTGTATCAGAGTGGCGAGGCATCCCTCGCTGAGCTGAGCAGCAGAGACGCAATAGTGGCAACAGCAGTGAGCCACAGCTAAAGCCACGGTCTTGGAAGGACCCACCAATCCACGGTGACCCGCCACAGCAGATTGCAACAGCGGAGACACCCTTGCAACCGCATCACCATGCCACCACCACAGGGCAGCCAAGGGTTTCCCAACCCCCTCCAGCAGAAGTTCAGGCATGAGATGTTGAGAAGGGGTCTGTGAAGGGTCCCAGAAGCTTCACTCAGGTCGCACATACCACCCTCCCCGGACGTGAGAGAATGCAACTACCCCATTTGACCACCACTTTTGGCGTGTAAAGGCTCGTTAGAAAGCTCTTGCAAAACCCTATCTATCACTTCCACTCCAGCTTCATTTCATGCCCTGCAGGCTCCAGGAAATGAAATAAAACTCTCAGATCTAGATTTTTCCAGATTTTAGGCTGAAAAGAAAACGGTGACGTTTTCTACCTTTTTGAAGGTTTGTTTGCACGAACCCACCGCCATTGCATTCAGCACATAGTCGCTCAAAATTTTGCCTCACTTGGACAACCTTCATGCTGACATCATCATTGTGAGTGATGATGTCAGTAGCAACATTTACCCAATTTTTGGCTGAAATGTCATTCTTTACCAGCATTGCAAATCCTCCAGGAACTCTCACAGTTCTGCAACCTGATCAGTTTGATGTCCTGGTCTATACTGAGCGTTGACATGGCTCCGACCTGTGACAAGGGTAACGGACTACCAGATCCCTCTTCCTCCTCCTCAGGGGTCATGAGCCCACACTTGCAGGCCATTGCGGACCTGCGTAGTCAGCGGGATGAGATTCTTTATCACCAGCAGCAGATCTTATTCGTGGTCAGTCCACGGCCCAACAATAGACATCCGGGGTAGTCGGCGTTGCCATACCTTCTGCACAACAGTCAGCATCTATATCGAGGAGAGCAGTTGGAAAGGACCCGCCACTTTTCGATCCTTTGGATGCGGACCCCGACATGTCAGGCATGGAGGATGACATCCATGAGAGGGAGATTCGCAAGCTTCAGGAGTGTCTCCGCTAGCTTCAGACACATTCTGGTTCCCACTTACCGGAGATCCAATACTTTCCTGACCCCTACCTCGGTGACTTCCCTTATCCCGGCGTCTTCTCCATCCCTCGTCCTTCCCAGCCTGTGGTTGCTCTCCCCACGGAGTCCACCGAAAGACTTCGAGATACCACTCCCACGCTATGTCAGCGATGACGGCTTTGACTTTTGGGAGACTCTCTTCCATGTCTTGGCCACTTCAGAGGGGGTATGGCCCTACTATCGCAGTCCGTACCAGGTTATGGCTCCGGCGATGCGCGGACTCCTTTACACCATGCCACGCGGGAGTGTTGTGGACTTTCGCCCTTTCCTTGGAGAGGCCGGCACGGGAGCGAGTGCTGATCCACGTAAGGGCTGGGACTTGGCACTGTCCCTGCTTGTTGCAGAGACACACGCCACCCGCGTGGCTCACATTCGCGTCTTTCACTCCCTTCGTTAGGGACCTACTGAGCCCACAGCCGATTAATGGAAGCGTGCCATGCGCATCTACATGCGCTTTAGGACTTCAGGAGGTACACAGTTTTGGGCGCTTAGCACGCTTATGATCGGAGTTCATCTTGAGCACGTAGACATCTTCTCGGGATACAGTAATGCCGTGCTCGAGCCCTTCTCCACCTCACTTCAGCTCCTCCCTTGGGCGCATCAGCTTTTCCTCCAGGTGACTTCCACTCGCGAGGCAGTCGTGGCCCACCACGAGAGTTCTCTTGCTACAACGGTCATTGCATCGCTGCCGACGCCCCTCTTGCAGACCACTTCTTCATCCTCTGGCACACTCTCATCTTCCCCTTCCACCCTGGCTACCCCGACTCAGATGTAGGGTGTGGCAGCCATGGCAGAGGAGGAGAAGGGTAGGAAGAAGCGTGGTTCGGGCCAGCAGTAGCAGCAGTCCTCGGGCGGTAGCAATGGATGCACTGTCCACTGCTACAAATGTGGAGGCGCTCATCGCTACACCGAGTGCCAGCAACCGTTTGATTGGACGCAGATCACTCAAGGTCTTCAGGCTGCACACGAGTAGCGTCTTCAGGCATCCAGCAGCATGGCCTCCAGTCACACTGCGACCATGATTGAAGCATTTCCCGCTTCCTCACCGGTGAGCAGTAGTGACCCGGATCCGCGTGACCGCACCATCGCCAAGCTCCGTCATCTTCTGACACTTCGCTTTCAAGGAGGCGCGAGTGTGTTGTCACAGCCGGGTGGTTCACAGACCATTTGCTTGTCTATTCTCGTCGCTCGTGATGACTCCTGTGGGGGGGCACAGCTTGTATGTGATGACAATGGACCTGACAATATCGATTGGATTCATGAGTCGCACCTCTGTGCCCTTCGTCGTTCCTCCTCACCTATTGCTCAGCGCCCGTCTGAGGCCGATTGCTCCATTGCCCGTTGTACAGTGGCGTCCTCCAGTCACGATCCCAGTGGCACTTGGATCATCGATTCTGGTGCTACTCATCACATGTCCTGTCGTCGTAGTGACTTCGTTGTTCTCGATCCTGTTGCGTCTGTTCCCTCCATTCGCACACGCTCTGGTCAGTCCTTGTCAGTTAAGGGTGTTGGGGTTGTGTACTTTGATGGTCCGTCTGGCCCCCTGTATCGTTTTTAGGTGCTTTTTGTGCCTGACTTTGAGCTCAGTGTGCTTTCTGTGTGTGTGTGTACACTGATGGGACTCTCTATGGGGCACAATGAAGACTCCGTGACTGTGACAGCTATTGATACTTGTACCGTTGTTCTTTGTGCCTCTATTGTGGATGATCTGTATCTTGTCTCTTAGATTTCTCCTCCTCCTTCTTAATCCCCCTCTCCTCCTTCTCGAGTGATTTTCAATAGCGTTCTCTCTGCTAAGCAACAGCTACTGCTACATCGTCACTTGTGTCATGTGGGCTCCGACACTGTGTTGAAGCTCATTCGGACACAGCCCGCACTCGGTCTTGATGCTACTTGTTTCCAGAAGCCGCCCAAGACCGACTGTCTATTGTGTGCTCAGGGTAAGATGCATCGTTGCACCTACCCTGACTCCCGTTCTCGTGCACTTCGCCCTCTTGAGTTGGTCCATTCGGACCTTCTCAGTCCTCTTCGTGTCGAGTCTCTGTCCGATTGGGACAGATACATCCTGACCCTGACTGATGACTTCACCCAGATGCGGTGGGTCTATAGCCTGTGCCAGAAGAGAGATGCTGCTCTCACCGTTTGCCTCCAGTTAGTGATGGCTGACTGTCGATCTCGCAATACGCTGCATACTTTCCGTTCGGATCGCTACGACGAGTTTCTTTGTGACATGGACAGTTTCTTCGCCGAGCAGGGGGGTTTCACCAAGTCTCCACTCCTGCTACTCCTCAGCAGAACGGTGTCTCTAAGCGCTGGAACTGCACCATGGAGGATGTGGTTCGCGCTATGCGGTCTGAGTGCGGTCTTCCGGAGTCTTTCGTCTTGGAAGGATGCACCTACATTACGTGGGTCTGGAACCGCCTCCAGCACAGTCCCCTTCCGGACCACCTTATACCGTACGAGCTTTGGTTTGGCCACCGTACTGACCTACGTCTCGCTCACGTCTGGGGATCCTTGGCTTCTGTGTGGTACATCTAGGACCAGCAGGGGTCCAAGGTCTCACTGCAAGGTCGCTTGTGTGCCTTCATAGGCATCTCCCTGCGGTCGAAGGCCTGGCATTTTTGGGATCCCACTCGTCGTCACATCGTTGAGTCCGGCGATGTGCTTTTTTTTCAGTCCCTCACCTACCACAATCTGACCTCGATCACGTCGCTGTCCGTCACGCATGTTCCTACATATGAGGCTTCTTGACGGATGGGGGATTCTGAGCCTGCGAGAACCTCTCGCCCCGCTAATGTGTCCGTTCGAGCTCCCTGCACTTCTCATACTTCTGTTCTTGATGATCCAGCGATCATCGTTGTCGGCCCAAAGACCTCTCCAGCAAAGCCGGCTTCTACCCTTGTTCCCTCGCACCCAACAGGAACCCATGATCTTGTGCCTGTGTCCGCCAGCACTCCGACCTCTGTGCGTGGTCCTACCTCACCTGCTCCTACTATCACACCCAGTCTCGTGTCTCCCACACATGCATCTCCTCACACGGCATCACCTGCTCCTTTGCCTCAGCCCTCACCAGCTCTGGTTGTGCCTGTCCCTGTGCCTGAGGTGAGCCCCTTGAGCCCAGGTTACTCACGTGAGCCCGGCGGCCGTCTTCGACCATTGGACTCCAGAGTCCAGCGAGTGTCAGATCCCACACCGAGGTGCTCCAATCGCACCATCACAAGTGGTGATCCCGGCACAAAGGCCGTAAGCCTGAGTGTCTACAATGAGCACACAGAGGTACATCCAACGTGTCCCATAGGGCACGGTCTCGTCACTCGCGAGTTTCATATCGCTTGTGATCCAACAGCTAATCTTGTGGTCGTCAGACCTAGCACTGAGGCGTGTGCACTTGCCACTCAGAGGTCTCCCTCTATGGCGCCTGATCCGGGCACACTGAGGGAATCTCTCTCATCACAAGATGCTGACGTCTGGTGTGTTGCCTGCGAGGATGAGCTTTGTACCATCCGAGAGTACGGAGTTTACGAGCTAGTTGACCTTCCACCTGGGAGGAAGGCTATTCAGGTCAAGTGGATCTTTCACAAGAAAGTGAAGGTGGATGGCTCACTGGAACACCACAAGGCTCGCTTGGTCATCAAGGGGTACTCTTAGATAGAGGGCATCAATTATATTGACACCTCTATCCCTGTCGGTCGCATGACCTCAGCTCACGCTCTATTCGGTGTACTTGCTCAGCATGACTGGGAACTGCCCCAGATGGATGTGAACAATGTGTTCCTCCATAGCTCTCTAGATGAGGAGAATTATGTGGCTCAGCCACCAAGCTTTGAGGATGGTGACAAAGTCTGGCGCTTGTGCAAGTCCTTGTACGGCCTAAAGCAGTCTCCTCGGTGCTGGAACCAGGAGATCACTGGCACCCTGACTCGTGCAGGATATGTACAGAGTGAGGCAGATCCCTCTCTCTTTAACCAACGGACGCTTGAGCTGTTCACCGCGATCCTGGTCTATGTGGACGACCTTCTGATCGCGTCTCCTACCATGGAGGCCGTGAAGTGGCCAAGGCGGTCCTCCAGACTGCCTATAAGATGAAGGACCTTGGTCCTGCAACATTGTTTCTTGGCATGGAGATCGTGCGAGACCGCAGATGTCAGACACTACTAATGCATCAGGCCCGATACGCACGCATCCTGAGGGAGTACTTTAGTGACCTCCTTGGTACAGTGTCCACGGCCTCCACGCCTCTCACACCTGACGTGTAGGATGCCCTAAAGGTGGAAGATCCCATATAGCTGGGGGAGACAATGGATGTGACCTTGTACCTCTATCTCATCGGATCTCTGATGTACCTGGCCACTACCACACGCCCCGACATCGCCTTCGCCTTCAACCTCCTTGTACAGTTTTCACAGGCTCCACGTGCTAGAGTCCTTCATACGACTGTGTGAGTGGTGTGGTACGTGGTCTCCACACCGTACCTCAGACTCTGCTTTCGTCCACAGTGTTTGGTGGTTCTTGACGGCTATAGCGATAACGACTGGGCCTAGAGTCCAGATGGACGCAGTCGCACCGGTTAGGTGTTCTTGCTCGGTGGTACCGCTGTGTCCTAGGCCATCGGGAAGCAAGGCTACATTGCACGTAGCTTGTCAGAGGCAGAGTATGTTGCTCTGGGTACAGGGGCTGCTGAGGTAATATGGCTGTAGCACCTGTTCCTTGAGTTGAGTCAGTCAGTACCCGCCATTGTGTTTCTTTGCGATAAGCAGAGTGCCCTTGCCGTTGCGGAGAACTCTTGTGTCTTTCACGCTTGCACGAAGCACATTGGAGTTGAGCATCACTTTTTGTGTGATCTGGTGGAGCGACACGTGATCTCCGTCATATGGATTAGCACTGACATGCACCGTGCTGACTTCTAGACAAAGGCACTAGCACGCGGGAAGTTTCTGGTGGCCATTTGTTTTGTTGGACTTCGCCCCTTGCCTAAGAGTTGTTGAGTGTAGGGTGTGTCTGTATCTGTATCACGAATATTTGTATACTTCTTGTTGTACTCGTTTCAGTGCTACACATGTATGGACATGCGTACCATCGGGTCATGGGGGGTGTTGTGATTTGTGACGTTCCTGTCGACCTGTACAGTTTACTGTGACCACTCGGCCGTGTCCGTGCTCATGCAGATCCCTGATGCGGACCCAGGTGGTACCGGTGCGTCGTCTTGTGGTGGACTACCAGCTTGGAGCTGACCGAAGACCGTCCCAGACCTTTGGATGTTGCACGAGACATCCTGCAGTTTTTCTACAGCACGTAGGAGTTCATCGGTGGATTGGCCGTGGGCTCAATTTGCATGGTTTTGCATTGTGTGTCCACTGTGTTATGCCGGGTACATGCATGTGACCAGTTGTAGTGTCCGGCTTGTGATTTTGCACGTCTAGGTTCAGACGGAGTAGCGTTCTGGCATGTCTACGCTGAGTTAAGCAAAAAGAGATTGTGGACGGGTTTTAGGACAGACCTTGTGCTGCCGCGTGCGACACCCACCGTGCGCTGTGGAAGGTACTTATGCCATGGACCTGTCATTTTTTATTTCTCTCTGCAAATGCTATTGAAGCATTATGACACTCTGACTTGTGTCTCCTAGCCAGACCCTTGCCATCGTGTGTACGACCTGTAACTACTGTCACCGTCTGACGGGGCACTGACGCCGAGTTAGCCGCTGTGTTGCTAGGAAGCTTGTACGCATCTTCTCAGACCTTCCGCAAATGATCGCAGCAGCCGACTGCATTGACAGCGTCAACTACAACGCTCAGATCCAGGAATCCAACGGTTGGCGATCCCAAAGCCACAATCCTTATCATGGCATAGGAAAGTCGCAGTCGGTGACAACCTCGTCTCCGATGGAAATTGACTCTGTCAATCAACGCAATCAACGGCTCTGCTGGACTTACAGAAAGCTGGGTCATATCTCACACGACCACCTGAAGTGGTAACAGCAAGCCAAAAAGGAGGAAAAGTCACAAAAACGAGTGAGGAGTAGGGAAACGGCAAAGGACAGGAGTAGGGTGAAGCTCGTGTCCGGTCGGGAAAATTTGCATCGACTGATCGCCCATTTGAGTGACTCACATCGTCGCACATGAGGGTTCCTGTGATTTCAAAGTTTGACGAGGGATACGAGGCAGATCAACCGGCAACACTACTACGAGTACAACCGAGGGGTTGTAAAAGTCAATGAATGGTATTGGCACTACTGGATGGAGGAGCTTCTCACAGTTCCGTCAGCAATGACATGGTCTGGAAGTTGGGTCTTTACACCAAAGCGGGAGTATTTGAAGGAAAAACCGTCAATGGACGAATGCGGATCCGTCGACTTTGCAAACCACTCTGGCTGCAAATCGGAGACGTGCACGACGTAATGGTCTGGAGAACTTGCTCAATGAGTGACCATAAGATTATCCTTGGGCGAGATTTCCTGTACCGGCACAATCCACAGGTCGACTGGAGCAGCGGAGCACACTACATTAGCATTAATGGTAGAAAGTGACACCTACCTCTGGTCGAGTGACCCACGACGTAGTCGCGGTTACAGGAAGTAGCAGAGAAAGTTGCAAAAACTACAATTCACGAACCGATATCTTTGGACGTGGTCAAGCGATACCTGAAGCACGGAGCTCAAGTGTGGCTAGTCCACGTGGAAGCAAGGGAAGCAGAAGAAATTGCAACTGTCGATGCAATATTGGCGAGATCGATACTTGAAAAGTACGCAATACTTCTGAAAGGGTTTGCAAAGCTCATCAATAAGTTCAAAGGGGTTTTCCCCCCCAAACTACCCCAAAAATTACCACTGCAAGGCAACATTGACCATAAAATAGACCTGAAGTTGGGCCGCAAACCAACGATGAAGGGAACCTATTGGATGCGTGATCATGAGCTGACCGAACTCATGAAGCAACTGGATGAGATGCTCGCCACGGCTTCATCCAACCCTCCATGTCACCATACGCAGCACCAATGCGTTTTATGAAATAAAATGGGAGAGATGTGAATGTGTGTGGACTACCAAGTATTGAACGACATCACTATCAAGAAGTGTTACCCCCTCGCACGAGCACATGAACTCCGTGGGGCCCGAATTCTCAGCAAAATTGACCTACCCAGCGGCTATCATCAGATCCACGCATCTGATAAAGACATCAAGAACAGAGCATTATATTCCAGATACGGATACTTCGAGTTCACAGTCATGCCGTTGGCACTCACGAACATCCCCGCAAAATTTATGACGGGGATGAACAACATTTTCTACCCGTACCTTGACGGGTTCACGAGTCACAAGAGTTAATCATGACGACCAGTTGCGTGAAACAGGGACAGGGCGAGGCCAAGGGTGGACCCAACCCACCGTAGGGCAAACTTGTCCGAGGCGATGACCTGACCAGTCGCCACGACCTTCTGCGACGATGAGGACAGGTGTACAAGGCGAGCGACTGTTCCGAAAAACAGCTAAAATATTATGTGACGGCCAGCAATAGCGCATGGCAAACTCCGCCGGCGAATCTCGTCAGCGCCGAACTCTGACCTGACGTGAGAGACCTACCTGGTACTCCGGCCAACCGTCGAGTTTTTTAAGGGCAGTATTGTTATATTATTGTAGATGTTTCAGTCGGGCTCACTTCGGCTGAACCCAACTAATTATGGAGAACAGAACAGGACCTGCGTTCGAACCGTCGTCACTGTGTGAAGGCTAGCGCGTCAGTAAATCCCAAGCAAGCATGGCAAACTTTTTTCGAATAAATGACGGCCAGAATTGCCTGGGCGGTAGGTCAAAATCCCAGCCGTTCAGGTCGGCTTACTTCTGCGACCATCGCTATCAGGGTTGAGCATCCGATAGGCTAGGAATCAGATAGGCTCAAAACTTTGAAATCTGCCTAGATTCGACACCTCCCATCAGAAAAGGGCGAAAACTAGGATTATCTGGTCAATTTGTCCCCCACCGTACCAACGTACAGTCCTTACCCTGGCGTTGAACCGACGCCTTTGATTTTGATTTTGATTCTATGGGTGGACGCGGGAGGCGGCACGGCGAACTGGTTTGCAAGCGCTCGCAACTGTTTGCGATTGCGCCTTTTCGCGTTTCCAGAATCAAACCTAGAATCAGACCTCTCCCGCTGATTCTTCATGGTGTGTAGGCCAACTGCGCCTACGTGGCAGGTCTCCCAAGTTCTGGGTAACGTCTTATTTGTGTTTTTCG
>SZWC01001230.1:233091-251449 GCA_023375785.1 Penium margaritaceum | reverse complement strand
AATGAAGAATGAGCAACAATGGGAGACCCCTCCAAGTTCTAGCTCCCCCCCACTAGTGTAGAACTTGTTACTCAGCTAACCAGCCAATCAGAAAATAGTCCTAGACCTATTTTCTGGCAGGCAGGGTTTTCTCGGTGAGCCCTGCCAGACGCCCGACAACCCAAAATCCGGGCGTCGTCCGTTTTGCCTGAAAACTGGACCATACCATAATACCGACGCTGCAAACGCAGTCGTGCGGTCAGAATCAGCTAGAAAAATAGCGGTAAATAGTTATGGCTGCCCGAAACCGGGTAGTGCCTACGACAGTCAGTGACGCCAAGCAGGGCCACACAGCAGGAGACATGGACCCTAGGCATAGCATGACGATGCTGACGCAATGCCACACAACCAGAAACAGAGCTGAGTGCATGGAAACAGCATCTGCAGTGGCAGTGACCGCCGGCGGCTCGACCGCCGCGGAGGCCTACCGATGGAGCTGAGCGCATCACCCTAGGGAGGAGGCTTAAGCGAACGGTGCGTAGGCCTCAGCGTGCTTCGGCTGCACCGCACGACACTCCAGCAGCGTCGAGTCTCGCCATTAGTCATTTGCACGCCGATGTACACAAGCCGGGATGACACAACAGAGTACAATGAGAGATGCGCAAAAACCAACACTCCCCCATGACTCACAGGTGTAGTGCACATGTCCGGGCAGAGACACAGATAACAACCAGACTCCCCCAGACCACGCAGAGATGCAAGCAGGGACAAAGAGAGCAACTCACGGACGCACGCCGACCGAACTCACAGCTTTCTTGAACGAGTCACGCTTCAGTGCCTTGGTCAAGAAGTCAACCAACTGTCGTGCTGTCTCAACCCACACGATGCTGATGCTGCCATCATGCAACAACGAACGCACATAGTGATACTCAACGTTGATGTGCTTTGTGCGTGTGTGATGCACGCCGTCATTGTCGGTGATGGCCATGGAACTCTCATTATCACAATGCAACGTGACGGATACGACTGGCTGACGCAACTCGGACAACAAATGACGCAGCCACACACTCTCACATGAGCCTGAGCCAAGAGCCACGTACTCAGCCTCAGTATTGTTGCGTGCAATGCACCCCTGCTTGCCACTGCGCCACGACACAACTGTGCCGCCAATCAGAAAGCTCCAGCCTGTGCGACTCTTACCGTCCGGACTGTCGGTCCAATCACTATCGGTGTATCCCACCGCGACCACAGACGGCTGACGGCGGAACATGAGACCTCACCGAGGAGTCGAGACAACATAGCGCAGTACTCAGATCGCGGCCTCGTAGTGGAGGTGACGCGGCTCTTGAGAGAACTGGGCTTGGAGGTTGACGGCGAACGCGATGTCTGGGCGCGTCGTCGTCGCTAGGAACATCAGCGACCCGATGACTCGCAGGTACGTGGTCACGGCAACTGGCTCCCCCATAACAGCTGGGTCGGGACTCTTTAGCTTCACCTGGCCGTCGGGTGACATGGGTGAGGATGCGCTCGACACAAGTGGCAGATCCTCCGCAAAGCGGATGGACAAAGTCTGCACATAGGCGGCCTGGTGGATGTGCAGGACGCCCTGGGAGCGATCATGCCCGAGCTCCATGCCCAGGAAGACTCTGGCAGATCCGAGATCCTTCATCTGGTAGGCGGCATGCAGCAAGTCCTTGACGCGCTGGATGGCAGCGGTGTCTCGCGACGCAATGAGGAGATCGTCGACGTAAACCAGAACAGCGGCAAAAGTCTGGCCTCGCGGACTAACAAACAGTGCGAGGTCAGCGGTGTTGCGCCGGAGTCCACCCCAAACGAGCGTGCTGCTGATTTCTTGGTTCCAGCACCGAGGCGACTGCTTCAGGCCATAGAGGGCCTTACGCAGTCGCCAGACTCTCCCAGTGCCGTCGTCGAAGCCTGGGGGTTGCACCATGTAGAGCTCCTCACCTTCCAGTGAGCCATGGAGAAACGTGTTGCTCACATCCATCTGATGTAGCTCCCACCCATGCTGGGCGACCAGGCTGAAGAGCGCCCGGCTAGTGGAGAATCGGCCAACTGGGGCAAAGATCTGGTCGTAGTCGACCCCAGGAATCTGGGCAAACCCCTTGGCTGTAAGGCGGGCCTTGTACTTGTCCAAGGACCCGTCGGGCTTCCACTTGCGCCGAAAAACCCACTTGGCACCGATGGCCTTCCGACCTGGAGGAAGGTCGACGAGGTCGTACACATGGTACTGTCGGATAGCAGCGAGCTCATCAGCACAGGCAGCGTCCCAATGTGCGGCTTCAGGAGAGGCTCGTGCCTCGCGTAGGGTGGCTGGGTCCTCCGGGCGTGCTGTGGAACGGACTGAGAGAGTGTGTGCATCTCGAGCCCCTGGTGGGATGCGCGCGAGTGCAGCCACGACAGCGTGCCGATGCTCATGATGGAGCATGGCGTAGCCCAGTTCGGAGCCCGGGTGAAGGTCTGCAATGATGGCCGAGGTGGTCAAGCCGAGGGCCTTGGTGCCAGGGTCCCCACTCACGACCGTGGGAATGGAGGAGACACGTGGAGCCACGGGGGGTCGAGGCGCCACGAAGCATGGTGCGACAATCCGCACGCTCGTCGACGGTTCTGGGTCGGAGGCTACCGCCTGGGCCACGTGTGTAGCGTGGCAGGGCAGGAGATGGCACTGAGTCCGACGGGCCAATGGAGGCAGACGGGGTTGCTGGCCTGGAGGGGCCAGCTGATGCAGCCGGGGCAGCTGGCCCGGATGGGCCGGCGGACACGTCTTGGACTGCCGGACCGGAGGGGCCAGCGGACACGGCTGGGGCTGCCGGTCCGGAGGGACCAGCGGATGCGACTGGGGCTGCTGGCCCGGAGGGACTGGCGGGCGCGTCTGGGACTGCCGGACCGGAGCGACCAGCGGACACGATAGGGGTTGTCGGCCTGGAGGGACCAGCGGACGCGTCTGGGGCTGCCGGCTCGGAGATACCAGCGGACACAACTGGGGCCGTGGGCTCGGAGGGGCCGGCAGACGCGACTGAGGCTGCCGGTTCAGAGGGACCAGCGGACGCGACTGGGGTTGTTGGCCCGCAGGGACCAGCAGACGCGACTGGGGCTGCCGTCTCAAAGGGACTGGGGGATGTGTCACTCGGAAGCGACAGGACGGAGGACGGACTCACTCTCCCACACGATGGGAGAGACACAGACGAGCCGGAGCGAATGAGGTCGCGAGGAAACAGGTCCTCGAAGAAGAGTGCATCCCATGACTCGACGATGCAGTGTCGGGAGGGATCCTAGAAGCGCCAGGCCTTGGACTGACGAGAGACACCTAGGAAGGTGCAGGGACATCCGCGGGGGGTGAGCTTGCCGCCCTGCTGCGGGACGGGCAGCCACACCACGACCACGCAGCCCCAGACACGAGCCCGGCGGAGGTCAGCGCGCTGACCGCACTAATGCTGGTAAGGCATGGACTGGCGGGGAAGGGGACCGTGGGGAATCCGGTTCCAGAATCAGGTCATGTAGGCCATGGCTTCAAAGTAGAAGCCATCGGAGAGACCGGACTCGACCCGCATGGTGCGGACGGCGTCGGCCATGGTACGGTTCCACCATTCGGAAACACCGTTCTGGGCGGGCGTGTAGGGCGCAGATGTCTCATGGTGGATGCCGCGTGAGGCGAGAAAGGTCGTGGCCTCGCCCATGTACTCACCACCGCGATCAGAGCAAAAGCGGCGAAGAGGGCGGCCACACTCGCGCTCCGCAAGGACAAGCCAGTCCAGGATGGTGCGGGCGACATCGCTCTTCTGCCAAAGGCAGAAGACCCAGCGGTAGCGAGAGTACTCGTCAGTGAGGGTGAGGACATAGCGGCCGTGCTCGCTGATGGAGTCGGTGGGGAGAGGGCCCATGACGTCCGAATGGACAAGGTCAAGGGGGGCAGACGCACGGGAGGAAGACAGAGGGTACATGGACCGGTGCATCTTCCCCTGAGCGCAATCAATGCACACGGTGGGGCACGGGAGGGGGAAAGTGTCCGGGTCAAGGCCCTTGGCCGGCTGGGTGCGGAGCATGCTGTCTACGGCGGCAAAGTGGACGTGGCAAAGGCGGCGGTGCAAGAGACGAGTGTGCGAAGGGGAAAGCATGCTGGTGATAAACACATGGCCTGTGGCGGCCGACGGGGATGAGACTGAAGGGGAGGAGGAGAGACGGGGCACATGCCACAGGTTGCCACTGGCAGTGGCGTGCAGGACTACGAGACCAGACGGACGCAGCGACATAGTACCAACATCACGCGAGTGCACTACTTCCATGCTCATGCGGTCAAATGCAGTGACGGACAGGAGGCTGAGCTCGAGACCAGGGACGAAGAGGACGTCGGTTAGAAAGACGTCACCGGCAGGACCACGGCAACAAACAACGCCAACACCACGGACAGGCAACACCTGTCCGGAGCCCGTCCGGACACCGGAGACATCGCCTACAGGACCGAGCATACTGAAGGCCTCACGAGAGGCCGTCATGTGATGCGTGGCCCCGGAGTCGATGATCCAGGTCTCAGCGGGGTCCTGGACCGGGGTCGCCAGATCGCTAACGATCACATGGCAGCAAGCAAGGGACGCGGACGTGGTGGAAGGAGGCGCGAACCGAGACTACCAATCGTCAAGCCATGCAACGTNAGAAAGACGTCACCGGCAGGACCACGGAAACGAACAACGCCAACACCACGGACAGGCAACACCTGTCCGGAGCCCGTCCGGACACCGGAGACATCGCCTACAGGACCGAGCATACTGAAGGCCTCACGAGAGGCCGTCATGTGATGCGTGGCCCCGGAGTCGATGATCCAGGTCTCAGCGGGGTCCTGGACCGGGGTCGCCAGATCGCTAACGATCACATGGCAGCAAGCAAGGGACGCGGACGTGGTGGAAGGAGGCGCGAACCGAGACTACCAATCGTCAAGCCACGCAATTTCGTCATAGGAAGGGGTAGAGGAGACCATGGGAGACGATGGGACAGACGAGGAAATGGGACACGACCGTAGATCAGTCTTAGTCATGCAAGGCGGGGCAGGAGAGCAGGAGGTGATGCAATTTGCTCTTCCCTGGGGAGGAGGGCGCATCAGGCCGAGCTAGAGCGCGATGAACTGCTCCAGCTGACGCTCACGGGAGGACGGCCCGGGAGTGTAGACCGAGTGCGGAGTGATGGCACCGGAGCCCGGGTAAGGGAGGGACAGTGCCGGCGACGGGAACGGAGGTGCCGACCGCTGTGGGTAGTACTGCTGTGGCGCGGGTGTCTGCGGGACTGGCGGAGCTGTCGGAGGGACGGAGCTGCTGGACGAGGTCGAAGTTTCAGGGCCAGCAGCAGCGACGGCGGTAGAGGCAAGACGGAGCTCACGCTGGCGACGCATGGTGGCGATGACGCGCGCCTCGTCTGTCGGGGGAGGGCACGTGTACCACCCGTGCCTGGGCTGGCCACAGTTGTGGCAGACCGAGCCACCACCGCTGGACCCGGTCGACGGCTGCTACTGCTGCTGTTGCGACGAACCCTTGCCTTTCTTGTTCCGGCTCTTCTTCTTCTTCCCCGAAGACGATGAGGTAGCTGCGGCGGGGGAGGCGACGGCCGCGGAGGCAACGGCAGGGGAGGCGACGGCAGGGGATGCAAGAGCCTCCGTGCGATGGAGCTCGGACTCCTGGCGAGCTTCCTCAATGCGGAGGAAGAGCTCGTATGCCCAGGGCATGAGGGTGCCCTGGGCCGCCATGGTGGAGAGGACGTCTTCGGGGTAGTGCACGAAGACGTCTGCGTACGCGCTGGTGCCGCCGCGCTTGATGGTGAGGAGCGCGGACAGAGGAGGTGGAGCAGATTTGCCGAGACGACGAAGGATGTCCTCCGCCCGCTGCCAATAGGCAGTGACCGTCTCGGTCTCCCCCATGTGCAGGGAGTTGAACTCCCGGAGCAAACGGCTGATCTCAGCGTCGCTGGACAGGCGATGGGGCCTGGTGAGGACGTGCCATGCGGCTGCAGGGTCTGGGATGTCGCCAGAGGTGAAGTCGCCGAGGAAAGGCTCTAGGGCCAGGCGGGAAGCCGGAGGGGCAACTGGGACGAGGGCACGGACGGCGCGACCAGCGACATACAGCTGGTCGGCCTGGGTGGAGTCATAAGGGAGGGTGTAGCATGCCCACAGGCCCTCACCTTGCGCCCAGACCCGGAAGTTGAGCTCCCAGCAACGGAACTGCTCGCTGGCCTGAAGCGGCGGCGGCGGCGTCTCACAGTCGTTCTGCTTGCGGCCGGCGTCCAGAGTGGGGCCAAGTACGGAGGTCACTGTCTGCCGCTGGCGCTGAGTCTGCTGCTGTGCCAGGTAGTACGTGGCATCAGACACAGCTAGGCTGGTATGCCCTTGAGGGATGAACGGCGGTGGCGCACTGGTGGCAGTCTGGGAGGCTACTGGCTGTATCGCTGCAAGCTGTTGCGTCAAGGCGGCGAGCTATTGCTGAAGAGCGATGAGGGGATCAGGGTTGCCGCCAACGACACCAGTGGGCTGCTGATGCTGCCGTTGTTGCTGCTACTGTTGCTACTACTGCTGCAACAGAGGAGGACCCCTCCTCACCGGGGCTACCAGCCATAGTTTGGTGTCCCTTTTTTTCTTCTTTGTGTTGCTGATATTAGCAGTGGCTTGGGGCGGTGGGAATTCTACCCACCCCTTTGGTTGTCTTCCCCCTTCCCTTTCTCCCCCTTTTTGTTTTTTTTCTTTTCTGTTGATGACGTCAGTAGTGATGTCAGCAGTGACGTCAGCAACGGGGTGCTGACGTCAGCAGCGGCGGTTGTTGGGGCCGCTGCTGCTGCTGCTCTTGCTACTGCAGCCGCTGCAGCAACTACTGCTGCTGCTGCTGCTGTTGCTGCTGCAGCTGTTGGTGCTGCTGCCGCTACGCTCTGGCTCTGATACCAAGCTGGAAAACCTAGGCACCAGGTTGGGGCAGCAGCGTTGTTGATGCAGCGTGTGGGCTTCCACGCTCGTTGCTTAAGTCAGCTACCCCCTCAGTCTGCTGCTCTAGAGTCTAAGTCTGGAAGCTCTGGGTTTGTTACTCAGAAACGCGCGCGCCAGTGTTAGCGCCAGAAAGCAGCTGAAAACTGAAAGTGACTGATTAGGAATGAAGAATGAGCAACAATGGGAGACCCCTCCAAGTTCTAGCTCCCCCCCACTAGTGTAGAACTTGTTACTCAGCTAACCAGCCAATCAGAAAATAGTCCTAGACCTATTTTCTGGCAGGCAGGGTTTTCTCGGTGAGCCCTGCCAGACGCCCGACAGCCCAAAACCCGGGCGTCGTCCGTTTTGCCTGAAAACTGGACCATACCATAATACCGACNGCTGCCCCCTCAGTCTGCTGCTCTAGAGTCTAAGTCTGGAAGCTCTGGGTTTGTTACTCAGAAACGCGCGCGCCAGTGTTAGCGCCAGAAAGCAGCTGAAAACTGAAAGTGACTGATTAGGAATGAAGAATGAGCAACAATGGGAGACCCCTCCAAGTTCTAGCTCCCCCCCACTAGTGTAGAACTTGTTACTCAGCTAACCAGCCAATCAGAAAATAGTCCTAGACCTGTTTTCTGGCAGGCAGGGTTTTCTCGGTGAGCCCTGCCAGACGCCCGACAACCCAAAACCCGGGCGTCGTCCGTTTTGCCTGAAAACTGGACCATACCATAATACCGACGATGCGAACGCAGTCGTGCGGTCAGAATCAGCTAGAAAAATAGCGGCAAAGAGTTATGGCTGTCCGAACCCGGGCAGTACCTACGACAGTCAGTGACGTCAAGCAGGGCCACACAGCAGGAGACATGGACCCTAGGCATAGCATGATGATGCTGACGTAATGCCAAAACCAGAAACAGAGCTGAGTGCATGGAAACAGCATCTGTAGTGGCAGTGACCACCGGCGGCTCGACCGCCGCGGAGGCCTACCAATGGAGCTGAGCGCATCGCCGTAGGGAGGAGGCTTCAGCGAACGGTGCGTGGGCCTCAGCGTGCGTCGGCTCCACCGCGTGACACTCCAGCAGCGTCGAGTCTCGCCATTAGTCATCTGCACGCCGATGTACACAAGCCGGGAGGACACAACAGAGTACAATGAGAGATGCGCGAAAACCAACAGCAGAGTACGTCATCGAGGACATTCTCGGCCATCAACGACGTGGCAAAACAACAAAATATCTTGTCAAGTGGGACGGCTACGATGTCGCGCATGACAACCAAGAACCCTAGAACAACCTGCGAGACGTCGATCACCTGATCGACAGATATCACCATAGTCACCGGGCCACATCTTTACGTGCGCCGGTACATTACGGCTAAAAGGGGGAAGTATTACATACGAAATGTACACTAATCTTCTGAGTGGGGATTTTTTTCATTATAGGAGTAGCCCACCGCGTGTCGAGACCTCAATTCTCGTTCCAACGGTCCAGGGAAATTCCACCAGCTGCCCTCGTCTTCCGGCAAACCTTCTCGCATCTTCCGACAACTTCGACCACTTTCGAGAATCCACGACATAAGTTTCACGAAATTTCGGTCGACTTCTTGACGTATCGAGATATGTATCGATTTATAAAGATGCATCTTGCATTTTCGCGTTGATGTTTGAAGCCCCCCGCTTCCTTGGCGGAGCTTTTCCATCCAACCACTCACAATGCGACTCCGCACGCGTCGCTCGAAGATCGACCCAACAAGCCCGACTATGTCTCATTCGTAACTCGACACTTGTATATATGAGTCCGATCATTTCGCCACTTGTCGTCGAAGTAAACTTACCACTAGTTATAAAATGCTCAATTGTCCCAAATTATCAATCGTGTTCCGTCGCAAAACTTCTACTTGTTCACCATCTACGCTCAGTTCAGTATATTCGGTTAGTGAAACAAAAATTCTAGTGGATTAAGAATAGAAAATAGCGTCAAGATACCCACCATGTCCAAATTTTAAGTCTTCATGTTCGCGTGTGCTCAAAATGGAACCGGATACCCAGACCACTTTCATTTTGGAACCGCGTACCCGGTGTCCGCCATATTAAAGACTGCATATCCGAGTCAGACATATTTGGCACGGCATACCACACCTCGTAAAATTATTTATCCCATACCCACAATGGATACAGCCAAATAGTGAACATTAGGCGAACGCAAACTAGGGGTCATCCGGCGGGATGTGTGCATGGCTGTTTGTCGTACTCTCCATAAAAACTCCATAAAACATGTCCTTTCGGTTACTTGGAGTACAGTCGATGGCGACAACGGCGCTGAGCATCACGATTGTTCGGACCATTGACGACTGGCGACTGCTCCAACGCGCGGTTCATCGGCCACCTCCACGCACATCACGGAGAGCGGCGTCTCCTTGCTAACTACATGAAAGGACGTCAGTTGAACATAACCCCCCCCTTGTTCGTAGCTTTCACCTGTGAGTTCGCGATTGTTCGCGCTACTTGCGCGAAAGGGCGAGACCTATCGACGAGTGACATGGACCCGATGTCCGTAGGCTACCCACTACCTCCGATGCTCGGTTGTGGAGACATCGAACACACTCGACGCAGTCCATGGGGTGTGGACATACTCTGTCCACCCAAACCAACATGCGACGAGGCCGAGGCTGCCTGGCGCAAAGTGAAAGTTCAGTGGGACGCCATGTATGACCATGCGCCGTCCAGTCCTCACGCCATGTGTTGGATTATGGGTATGCGGGCTGCAACTAGTCTCCCATTGTACGCCAAAAGTCATTGGCAGCAGTGGGTACAGATGCATCATATCACATTTTCGCGTATATGACCCCATGGTGTTCTGCTTGAAATTTGCCGATTTTTTGTGATGCCCATTTGTCATTGTCGTATGCACGTTCAGCCATGTGAGCATTCATTCTCTTTACACACGAAGTACAACATGTGATGTAACATGTTTGGGTACTGTATATCAGTAGTGTGATTATTATTAATGTGGTACCCACTACTTTCCACGCAAGCATGGCCAACACCAAGAGCAAAAGAAGAATACATTGAACATGGCTCCAGAAATGTGGAGAAGCAATTGTATGTGTGGACAAAGTTCGGGTTGAATATTTCACTTACACCGGCATGTACTGCCCAGGTATCCCACTAACTAACCAGCTTTGAAAGGTGGGTGGCAGTGAAAAGTTCCATGCCATGACCTCACAGGCAGGGCAGAGTTGGCCTACATGACATCTTGGCATTGGAATGCCATAGGCACGTGCAAAGCATGGCTTGTCCATAAGTTCCTCTACAACATCGTAGAATACGTCACCGATGGGATCAATGACCTCAGTTGATTCTAATTCTCCGTTGTATTCCATCACCATGCCATTGTGGCACGGGCACATGTACATCTTAATGATATGTTTGGGCTTGTTGCCGGCCCATTTCCTTGAAATGAAGTAAGCTCCAGTGAACGCGAGCTCAGACTCTGTTGTGAAGTCCACGGCAAACACCTGGTTGGTATAATGTTGAAATTGGTGAAAGAGAATGAGCACAATGTCCTTCTAGTCCATTTATGCATCGGGATGGGTATGCAATAGCATTTTTCAGGGAAAATTAGAGTGCATATCTACTCCCTCAGTTACATGTCCAAAACATGACTACACACTCTGACAAGCGAGCACAATGCCTGAAAATGTCTCCCATAGCCAAGGGCCCTACTCACATTGGCTTCTGTTATCTGACCCGCCCTCTCAACTTGGCAACATTGATCTTGACCTTGAACAGGGGTTGGAAATGACGTTGGGCCCCGTGAGGTGGCACTCCCCTGATCTGCACACCATGGTGGTCCCGGCTGCGTCCACGTAACCCCCTCCAGCGGGGTCAATGTGTCTGGGTCCGCACCCGGCATGGGGTTGTTGTACGCGCGAAGGAAAGCCATCTTCGTTAGGCCCACGCCACACAATGTCTCTGGCTGCTACCCCCCACCAAGGAGCACTGAGCAGGCGTGCACACAGGGTTGTCCCCTCTCCTTCCAGGCCCTACAGGTACACGACCATGCGGCAATTTTGACGCGCTGAACGTGGTTGGACGCCCCACGGACCGTTGCCATGTGCGGCCCCTCCTTCGTGACGTCGTACCCATTGGACATGATGGACACGTTCAACAACCGGGCCTCTGCATTAGGGGCCAGGTCTCCCTTGCACGCTCTTGCCTCCTTCCACCGTTCAGCCATGAGGCGCTGCACCCACAGAAACAGAGAGACGAAGCAGTAAAACGGGTAGAGTTTTCGGACTTCGAGGATGCGCGCGTTCACGCTCTTAGAGGCATTTGAAGTCGTGTTTCCACCGCGACCAATAGGGCAGTAGACACGCGTCCACCGCTCTAGCGGGATGCCGCCCACTTCGTCGCTTCCACACAGGTAGACAGCACAGTATGGATACTGTCGCCTCATGATCTCCTCACAGCGTTAAAGCTCTACGTGGGTCAACGCGTGGGCCAGACGCCAACACCACAACCCCGCGGGCTTGCCATACCGTTGATGAACGTTCTGCCAAAGGTGCCATGTACAGTAAGTGTGCGTGACACCTGGCAGCCTACTGCCCACCGTGTTAATCAGTACCTTCTCTCGGTCACTGATTACTGTTGTGCCGTGCCATGCTGCGATAGGGAAGGCGATGGCGAGGTGGAAGCAGAACCAGGTCCAGTACTCCTCGTTTTCAGTGGGCACCAGCGCCCACGCCATGGGCACTGCATGATCGTTGGCGTCGAAGTATTGCGCCACCAAGAGCGTCTGCTTGTGGCCGTTCTTGAGGAACGTTCCATCTATCGTCACGATGCAATGGGAGTGCTGAAAACCGAGGACTATAGCGCGAGGGACCACAAAGGCCCGGTGGAAGATGCTGCCATCAGTCGCCTGAGCAACTGCATGCGCATTGCGGTCGAGTCTGGTGAGCTGCAGGAAACCATCCATGACATTGGGTCAAACACGTCCACAAACAAAGGGAGGGAAAAAAACAAAACAACAAGGTGATGGAATGTACCTCTTGTGTATACCCGGGAAAAAGGGACCATGACATGGTCTGAGAGCCTAGAAGTTTCTCCTCTGCCGCCACCTTTGCGCAGTAGAGGATCCCGCGGTCGACATCCTTGCTGGTCGCTTTCTTGATGACTGCCTCTAGGCTGGTTACGTCCGCGCATGGGTTCTTCTGCAACGTGGCACCAATATGGCGGGACACCCACTTGATGGTCTTTGCCGGATCTCCACGGCCGCTACCAGCTCCAGGACACAGTGGTGTCCGTCCTTCCACTCAGAAACTTTCACCATCCGACTTTGCGTGGACGCGTGGACACGCAAGATTCACGGGCAGTCCTCCTCTTTGAACTGCGAACATCGAGCTGTGAACATGGTGGGCTCACTCCGCAACCAACGCACGTTCATGCGGTTCTTGATGAGGTAGTCGTCCACGGCCCGACGACACTTGCCCATGTCCTTAAACTCCATGCCACCCGGGAAGGCGCCATCGACCTTGGTGTGTGTTGCTTTTCGTGCATCTCTCATTGTACTCTGTTGTGTCCTCCTGGCTTGTGTACATCGGCGTGCAGATGACTGACGGTGAGACTCGACGTTGTTGGAGTGTCGTTCGGTGGAGCCGACGCACGCTAAGGCCCACTCACAGTTCGCTGGAGCCTCCTCCCTCCGGCAACGCGCTCAGCTCCATCGGCAGGCCTCCTCGGCGGTCGGGCCGCCGGCGGTCACTACCACTGCAGATGTTGTCTACATGCACCCAATGTTGTTTCTGGTTGTGCCATTGCATCTGTAGCATCATGTTGTGCCTAGGGTCCATGTCTCTTGCTGTGTGGCACTGTTTAGCATCACTGACTATCGTAGGCACTGCCTGGGTTCGGGCAGCCGTAACTCTTTGCTGTTATTTTTCTAACTAATTCTGACTGCACGACTGTGTTTGCAGCGTCGGTATTATGGTATGGTCCAGTTTTCAGGCAAAACGGACGACGCCTGAGTTTTGGGCTGTCGGGCGTCGGGCTGTCTGGCAGGGCTCACCGAGAAAACCCTGCCTGCCAGAAAATAGGTCTATGACTATTTTCTGATTGGCTGGTTAGCTGAGCAACAAGTTCTACACTAGTGGGGGGGAGCTAGAACTTGGAGGGGTCTCCCATTGTTGCTCATTCTTCATTCCTAATCAGTTATTTTGAGTTTCCAGCTGCTTTCTGGCGCTAACACTGGCGCGCGCATTTCTAAGTAACAAACCCAGAGCTTACAGACTTCGTCTCTAGAGCAGCAGACTGAGGGAGCAGCAGACTTGAGCAACGAGCGTGGAAGCCCGCACCCTGCATCAACAACGATGCTGCCCCAACTTGTTGCCTAGCGTTTCCTTCTGTGCATTTCGATGCTTTTTTGTCCAGCTCATTGTTCGAGGACACTACAAAAAATCACAAAATTAAATGACTGACATGGAAAGTCCTGAGGGAGTGAACGTGCACACCAAAAACATTGGGATCAAGTGCAAGCGGGACGAGCTAACGCATGGTATTTTACCCTGTAGTAGTTCGTCCCTTGAATGGCCTAGCCGTAGCTTAGGGGCGGGAGGCTTCTCTGGCGATGACAGGATGACAACGATTGCAATTTGAAATCTTGCATGAAAAATCAGGCGACGGGCAGAAGGGGGGAAGAGACACCTAGCTCATCCAGAACAGGGTGTGCTAAGGAAGGCGGTGGAGACCGGAGGGTGCGGTCATGAGACTGCCTGCGTCCCCGCCTACGGGACGCAGACCACCGCAATTGTGCAGCCATAATTTGTGAAAATGGGTACATAATGAGAATCGTGAGTACTTAAAACAGGGGATAACCAGTTGGCCGCTCACCTGGGTGTAGGACGTCCTCAGCCATACTCGGGACCGTGCCGAGGTAGTGCACGGTGCCGGAGCAACTAGGACGTAGCCGTAATGGGCGGTGCTTGGTCTAACTCGTTGGCTAGGACAGAACGGAAGGGGGGGGGGGGAGGGGACCAAAAGGAGGCCAGATTTTGCGTGGCGTACGTTGCACCTAAACTGAAGCTCGTCCGTCTGTCAGCGTCACGGACCGTTCAGTCCATCGAACGTTCTGCTAACGCCAAGAACGACATGTATACGCCAGCTCGACACGCCGAGTTCTGTTCTACCTCGCGCATGCGACCTCCGACAGGTCGAGGTGGTGGATATGTCGCCTTATGAGGATGTAGCGCGAGGTGTGCCACGTGGCTCGAACGTGGGTCCTGGCCTGAGTACGACGGATGGGATGAGTTGAGGGTCGAAGACCCTCAACTATCGCGGTTTTGGCCCAGTGGGCCAAGCTTCCCATCCGTTTGTTACATTTGGTATCAGAGCGCCGGGGTTCGACACCCATTGTGGACACCGAGGGCGGGTCCATTCCTGTGTGGGAGGAATGTAGCGCGAGGTGTGCCACGTGGCTCGAACGTGGGTCCTGGCCTGTGGACGACGTATGAGATGAGTTGAGGGTCGGAGACCCTCAACTACTGCGGTTTTGGCCCAGTGGGCAAAGCTTCCCATCCGTTTGTTACAGAGGACCAACGCAGAACATGACACTGCCCCCTTGCAAAAAGACTTTTAGCATACATACCTCTTTCTTTTTTCAGGAAACATTATGTAATATATCCCCTATTTAAATTTAAGCCTCCACTCCGACAATGTTGTACGCCACTTTCTTTACAAAGATGACATCACCGTTTGTGCAACGGGCGAATATTTTTCTTTGTTGTATGCACTTTCGTGAAAATTAATGACGGCGTAACCATTTTTTAGAACAGCTACGGCATGCCCGTATGCCGTTGCTTTTTTTAAAGGTCTGGGTACGCCGTGAGAAGACGTAGTATTGATGGGTATGTCGTATTTAAAATGCAGTAGGCCGGGTATGCCGTTTCTAAATGTCGACCCATGGGTGCGCGCGGTCTGGGTATCCGAGTCTGTTCCGATAAAAGTGGAGGCTACCCTGTGATTCCGTGGCAAGCAAGGATGGAACCGAGCACGCAACAGTCGTCGCAGCAGTAATCGCAGCAGCGCTACTTTGGCCGTGGCTGGGAGGGGGTGATTGGGCGAGGCCTGAATCTCACCGACTCATTGTGTGACGCTAGCATTTGAGGATCCTGAAAATTTCGTTCCCCTAAAGTGGGTGAAACATGTCCATTCACTCACTCCGAGATCGCTACCGTCCGCAACAATCGGTGATTTGTAGCTCGGATGTGCTGAGGAGGGAAAAGTCCTCGGTGAAGTCGAGTGTCCTCCGCTCACTTCCGCGACAGCCACACCAAGCCATCCACGAAAGGAGTGCATGAAGAAGCATGCGAGTGGATTTTCACTCCGACGATTTTCGCCCCTTCCCAGCCACGGCCTTCGTGGGCAGGTTGGCCAGCGAAAGCCGGCCAGCTGAAGTAAGTTGCTGCTGCGTCGCTCGCAGCCGCAGTCGTCGTCGCCATCCTCACCGTACGTACGAATGTGCCATCCACCGTTTCTGCGAACGTACGGCGTGTGCGGAGCAATATTCGCACCCTCTCCTCATCACCGACAGTGCAGCTGCGAACTGGAGACCACCGCATTTGTTTGTGTAAGAGTTGGGAACTGTGCCGTGCACTTGGAGTGCGCGCTCACTCCACGCGGTTGTTGCAGCACGGCAGCCCTCGTACTGTGCGATCACCACCGGACGGCCTCTCTCCGTATCAAGAAGGCCGAGGCACGCACGCGTGGAGGACCGTGGATCACCTCGCGAGCAGCACCCTCGCACGACCAGACGTAGTGTAACGCGTGTGGTTGTTGGCTCGTTCAGGATCAGGGCCGCACGGGCTGCGCTCGGCTGGCCGCGATAGGGATCCGTGAGAAGAAGACAGAAGGGCTGAAGGGCTGAAGGGCTGAAGGGCTGAAGGGCTGAAGGGCGCACAGGCAAGCCAAGAGGCAAGGGTAAAGGAGTGCGGACACGATTCAGGAGACAGGCGACGGCGAGCACGATGATGAAGGGCAACCGCGGCGAGTCAGCCCGGGGACTGACAGACCGCAAGATATGTGTGGCCGTGACGGTGGGCATCCTGGTGGGCGTGGTGGTGTCGCTATGGCAGCAGCGCACCTCCACGGGTCTGGTACGTGTGCGCCTACGTACGTCACACCGCACGCTCACGCACACGCACGCTTGCCGCTGCCGGTGGTGGTGGTGGTGGTTTTGCTCCTCTGCTGTGTGCTGTGCTGAGAGAGGCGCAAGCAAGTTTGCACTTGGAACCGTGTTTTCCCATCTTGTTGTGATTTTGCGTGGCCGGTGCGGAAATGCTGAGCCTGCGTCGTTGGCCGCTACGGTGGAATGAGAAGGTGGCATGAGAAGGTGGCGTAGCTTTGCATGAGGTGAAATGCAGTGGGAGAGCACAGCATGGAATGGCAAGGCATGGGGATGGCAAGGACGACATGTCACGTGTGGAGTGTGGGGTGGAATGGTGTGCCATGGGGTTCAATGGCGGGAGATGGCACGGCATGGATTGGATGGGTAGCAGTGGCACTCCATGACGCGGTTCGGGGTGGACGTGGGAACGAACGGCGAATGGGTTGCATGGTGAGCTGTGGAGCTTTGCGTGAACTGTGTTTGGTGTCCTCCCACCTGCATCTGTCACAGGTGTTGTGGCAGCTATGCGTTGCGCACGTGGCAGTGTTTGCCAAATCACTCTTCTCTGTGGCATCGTGATGCCACAGCATCACGATGCCACATGGTCCTGGCACACTCTGCCGCATCGCGCCATGGCAGTATCAGCTTTGCACAGTGCACCGTCGTATGAAGTCACAGCTGTGATGCGTCTCCTCGTCGTTCCACACCATGATGAGGCGCAGTGGCCTCCTAATGGTGTGGAATGTCAACACCGATATCACTGTGCATGTCTATATGTCATGACACTCCTCCACTCCGCTACTCCGCCACCCCTTCACTCCTCCACCCCTTCACTTCTCCACCCTCCACCCCTTCACTCCTTCACTCCTACACTTGAACCATGCAAGGGCAGAAAAAGGGAGGCATTGCACATGCGCAACCTTGCCATGCCATGCCATGCCCTGCAAAGCCGCAGCACGTCCTGCCACCCTGTTGGACCCACTGCTTACTGTCAGCTGCTTTGGCGGCGGCGTTGCTGTACCATGGCAGGCCTGCCTCCCTTGCCCTGCCATGGGAGGTAGCCTAGCGAAGCACTGGCTGTGCTGTGCACAACCTCTGCGACGGAGCCTACTGGTTGCGTGGGCGAGCCTACTTCCGATGTTGTGCCATGCCCTGCATGCCCTTCCATTTCGTGGGCGACTGTGAGAAGAGAACCCTTGTTGGTGGCACCTCCTAGGGTAGTGTCCTGCCTTGCCAGTCCTCGCCCTGCCACTCAGTGGTGTGCTGCGATCCGCCGCAGCAATGCAATGCATGGTGACGCATGGTGTCGTGTGGTGGTGGCTGCACGTGCGCTGCAGGGTGGGGACCCTGAGACGCTGTCGTTGAACGCGGAGCGCGAGGACCTCACGTCACGGCTGGAGTCGGTGCGCGAGGAGAACCGCCGCCTGGAGGAGCAGTTGCACGCGCTGCAGGGCGGAGCGGAGGGCGGCGGCGCCGTGGTGGCCCGCGAGCCGCTCGACCCCTTTGAGCTGGTGCAGCCTGGCCCCGCCGGCACCGTCACCGCGCCACGCACGTACCCTGCCGTTGAGCCCGACCGCAGCGCCAACCCTACCCTCGCGCGCATCCTCGACAGCGTGGCTGTGGGCGGCGGCATCGCCGGCAGTGGATTCCTGTCATCGACGAAGCATGCAGCGGCGCCGGAGGTGTTGGTGGCGGTGGCGAACGCCGGTGTGGCGGAGCTTCTGGAGAAGTGGCTGGAGCGCGTGAAGGCGCTGGGCATCCGCAACACCGTGGTGGTGGCGCTGGACGACAAGGTGGCAGCCATGTGCCGCGAGCAGGGCGTGGCCGCGTGGCGCACCGATGACGTTGTCGCCGCTGCAGGCCGCGTTGAGGAGACCGACGGCCCCGGTGGTGAAGGTGGTGAGGCGTCGGGGCCTGCGGGGGTGGGCGCGGAGGGCGAGGCGGGCGGCAGCCGCATCGCGCTGCTGCGGGACTTTCTGGTGCTGGGGCACGCGGTGCTTGTGTCGGACGTGGACGTGGTGCTGCTGAAGAACCCGTTTGACGGCGACACGCTGCGCCGCGACAGCGACGTCGAGGCGATGACGGACGGGTTCGACAACGCCACCGCGTACGGCTACAACGACGTCACCGACGACCCCAGCATGGGGTGGGCGCGCTACGCGCACACCATGCGCATGTTTGTGCTCGACACCGGCTTCTTCTACCTGCGCCCCACCGTGCCCGCCATTGAGCTGGTGGACCGTGTGGCGGCGCGCATGGCGCGCGGCGATGT
>SZWC01001230.1:175655-231557 GCA_023375785.1 Penium margaritaceum | reverse complement strand
ACACTGCTCCATTCCATGGCGCCATGGAATGGAGCCATGGCGCCATGTCGTGTGAAGGATAAACGAAGCAAACAACTGGGCTCTCAAACATATTCTGGCTGGACACAACACGTGCCTTTTTGTGCGTTCGGTTGGGATACCAGTAGTGCACAATTCACTGCACATGTGCTGATACTGCGTCCGAGAGCCTGACTTCGAATTAGTCATTGCAGTGATGGTGTGCATTTAAACAGAGTCAAAAGGTCACTTGCGTGTTTTACATCCCATTAAGAACACTCCCCTATGATCCATAGACGAACAGGCTGCACACACATGAGCGAAAATGGCACACATCCATCGAGGGAATGGAGAAATCCCGAAATCAACGTACATGTTGAGAAACTGAAGAAGCACTTGGAAGTGTATAAGTTAGAGTTACAAAATAAACAAAGCAAAGGATACCTACTTCAAAGTAGAGCATGCATATGTGCATTGCTTCCACCAAGCAAGTGGACAAGTCATCTAGCCTAGGGGAGACCTAGTAGCTCGTAAGCAGGAAGCATTACAAATCCGAGAAGGGTACATAGTTACTTTGCTATTCGAATGACAATCCAAAAGGAATACCTGATGCGCGAGGAAAAGCTCTACATGGTGTGATAAAGAAAGAGAAAAATGCACAACGGCGGAGACAACAACCCCAGGAGCGGGCCAATGAGAACATGTCTGTCAGCATTAGAGAGCCAAAAAGGCGAGGCTCAAACTCTGCCTATGAGGCAAAGTTTCACTGCATGCACAGCTTCGCCAGAGCCGACCAGTTTCAGCTTCGCCAAAATTCACAACATGCACAGCTTCGCCAGAGCCACAAAGGCGAGGCTTTCAACTATCTTATGCCGCCTCACATACTTGGACTAGAAGGAAACTACACTAGAGCGCAGGTTGGGGCAGTGGCGGTGTTCATGCAGTGTGCGGGCTTCCACGCTAATTGCTTAGTCTGCTGGAGCTAGAAACCTAGGCAATAGGTTGGGGCAGCATTCGTTGTCGATGCAGCGTGCGGGCTTCCACGCTCGTTGCTTAAGTCTGCTGCCCACTCAGTCGGCTGCTCTAGAGTCTAAGTCTGGAAGCTCTTGGTTTGTTATTCAGAAACGCGCGCGCCAGTGTTAGCGCCAGAAAGCAGCTGAAAACTGAAAGTAACTGATTAGGAATGAAGAATGAGCAACAATGGGAGACCCCTCCAAGTTCTAGCTCCCCCCCACTAGTGTAGAGCTTGTTACTCAGCTAACCAGCCAGTCAGAAAATAGTGCTAGGCCTATTTTCTGGCAGGCAGGGTTTTCTCGGTGAGCCCTACCAGACGCCCGACAGCCCAAATGTAGTTGCTAGGAAGTTGCATAGGCTACCTATTCCATGTATGGTGGGGCGAGAGAACGCAACAAACACCAACAAGCGAGAAACGCCATGGATGCGGTAACTTGCTTGTAAAGTCTCACACTTAACCAAGACAAGAGAGAGGCAGGGGGAGCGAGCGAGACATGTACCGGTGGGCACTCACTCACCACGAGCGTCGAGCTCGGGTGAGCAAGTGCCGCCACCCGGGGGTCGAGCCCGACCTCTCGGAATAGCCGAGGGCGGCTACTCACCGATGCACGGTCAGGACCGGCACGGTGGCCCCCCAAGGATCAGCACCCGGGAAATAAGCAGCTCCCCCATCATATGCAAAGCAAGATAAACTGATGCAGGGCACTGCAGTGAGAGTGTACGGCCCTAGCATCTACCGCATCACAGAGGGTCATAGAAAAACCACGAAATCATGCAATGGTCTCATTTGTGTTCAAGGTGATTCCTGGGTCCAGCAGCAGAAGCAGCTTGGAACGCCGCCAGCTTCAATCAGAATGGGCATGTTGGGCGTCTCCCCAGGTGGGACCATCGTCATTTAATCTGTACAAAATGTGTGCAGGATGTGAGAGGCAAGAGGGCATAGAGTTGTGAGTGGCCGACGAACTTCAACACTCCCCCATGACCCGCAGACAAGCACTCCACACACACACAAGAGAATCACAAAGAGATGATGAGAGAGAGAAAGAACACTGATAGTCATCCTGGATCATGAGGACTGATGAGATCCACAGAGTGAACGACACCTTTGAAGACGTTTCGGCTGAGAGCCTTGGTGAGAAAGTCAGCTCTCTGCGACCTGGTATTCACCCATGCGATTTGGACAATGCAAGCAGCAATGCACTCACGAACAAAGTGATGCTCCACATTTATGTGCTTGGTGCGTGAGTGATGCATGCCACTGTTTTCAGCAATGGCTTTTGTGCTCTGATTGTCACAGCACAGAGTGATGCAATGGATGGGAACGCGCAAATGTTGCAGCAGACGACACAGCCAGACAGCTTCACACGTGCCTGCACCAAGAGCGACATACTCAACCTCAGCAGTGCTGCATGCTACACACCCTTGCTTGCCACTCTTCCAGGAAACTGCAGTGCCACCAATCAAGAAGATGTACCCTGTACGGCTACGTGCATCAGTGTCGTGCGCCCTGTCGCTGTCAGTGAAGCCATCAACCACGAGAGAGGGCTGAGCACAAAAGAAGAGGCCGACACGTGGTGTGGCAAGAGCATAGCGAACAATTCGCAAGGCAGCCTCTAAGTGTCGTTCGCGTGGGCATTGAGAGAATTGGGAAAGGAAGTTGACCGCAAAGGCCACGTCAACACGAGTGGTGGTGGCGAGGTACATCAGTGACCCTATGACTCTGAGATAGTCAGTCACATCAACTGTCTTCCCCAGCTTTGAGAGGTCCAATGATTTCAGCAGTGTCGGTCCAGCTGGGGTCATGGGCGTAGAGGCGGTGGGAATGGTAGCAAGGAGTGGACTGAAGCGCTCCCCAGGTTGCGGATATACGCAGCCTGGTGCACGTGGAGAGTGCGGCGTGCATGGTCCCGCTCGAGCTCCATGCCCAAGAAGACACGAGCCGGCCCCAGATCCTTCATCTTGTAAGCTGCTTGGAGAAGAGATTTAGCAGCAGTGACTGCAGAGGTACTGGGAGATGCAATGAGAAGATCATCAACATACACCAGGATGGCAACCAGTGGCTGTGACGGAGGGCCGAGAAACAGAGCAGGGTCCAATGGACTTCTTCTGAAGCCTCCCTTTCCAATGTTGCCGTGATCTCCTGATTCCAGCAGCGAGGAGACTGCTTGAGCCCATAGAGGGCCTTGCGCAGCCGCCACACACGGTTTGTGCCATCCGAGAATCCTGGTGGCTGCATCATGTAGATTTCCTCATCCAACTTGCCATGCAGAAATGCATTGTTGACGTCCATTTTCTCCAGCTCCCAGTCATGCTGGGGAACTAGACTGAGCAGTGCCCTGGCAGTGGTGTAGCGACCGACAGGTGTGAATGTCTCGTCAAATTCCACACCTGGAATCTGGGAGAACCCCTTTGCAGTGAGACGCGCTTTATACCGTTCCACAGTGTTGTCTGGGTTGAGCTTGCGTTGATACACCCACTTGGCTGCAACAGCTTTGCGGCCTGGAGGTAGGTCTACTAACTCATATACACTGTGCTTTGACAGTGCGTCGAGTTCAGCCTGCATGGCATGTTCCCATTGAGAGGAGTCAGTGGCTGCACGTGCTGCTTGTACTGTCACAGGTTCAGGCGGGAGAGGAGAGAGGCCGGCGGCAACAAAGCACGAGGCAACATATCCAGCGACAGACGACGAGAGAGCAGAGTGAAATTCCTGCTCAACCAGGGAGTAGCCAAGAGCAGTGCTGGGGTGCATACAGACACTGCTATAGACAGGCCAGAGGTGGTGAGACCAAGGGCACGAAGACCAGGGTCACCAGAGACAACAGGATGCGACTGCGAGGGGAGGGCCCGGAGCCGCCCACTGCGCGTGTAGGATAAGACCGGTGGAATGGACGCAGAGGAGGAGGGCGCAGCAGGACGAGGTGATGCAGGCGAAGAGGACGAGGCAGGAGCTGGTGCGGAGACGACAGGGGACGACGGTGAGATGGGGACAAGAGGAGAAGAGGAGGACGACGCTGCAGGAGAGACAGCGGTAGGAGAGCCAGGAGATGGGCTGGTGGAGGCCAATGGAGCCGTGGAGGGGACTGAGGCCACTGGAGAGGCAGACAACAGAGGACTCTGATCGGACGGGGACGGGACCGCAGGGACGGAAGGACGCCCTGAGGAGGGAACAGGAGGCCCAGAGGGCAGAAGACCACCCCCACCCCGAACGGGCGGAGTGGGAGACCCGCCAAAGCGTGGGGAGTCACGCTCAAACAGGTGTTCAAAGAAGAGGGCATCACGAGACTCAATCACACGGCAGCGGGAAAAATCCCAGAAGCGCCAGGCTTTGGAGAAGGGCGAGACACCAAGGAAGATACACAAGCGACCACGAGGAGATAACTTGCCATCACGTTGGTCGGTGGGAACCCAGACTGAGGCAAGGGACCCCCACATGCGTGCAAGACGGAGATCCGCCCGGCGACCAGTCCAGCGCTCAAAGGGGGTGACTGTATGGGGAAGGGGTCCATGCGGAATTCTGTTCCAGACCCAGGTCATGTAAGACATAGCCTCAAAGGCGAAGAGGGGGGACTGACCTGAAGCAGAGAGCAGGGAACGAACCCCATCAGCAAGGGTGCGATTCCAGCGTTCGGACACAACGTTCTGCTGAGGTGTGTAGGGGGCGGAGGATTCAAGACGCACACCGCGAGACTCAAGAAAGCGGGACGTGGGACCAAAGAATTCACCGCCACGGTCGCTGCGAAAGACACGCAAAGATCGTAGACAAGCCCGTTCGGCCTGTGGGAGCCAGGACTCAAGGACGTCAGTGACGTCGCTTTTGTGCCGGAGAGCAAAGACCCAGCGGTAGCGGGAGTAGTCATCAGTGAGGCACAAAACATAGCGCCCAATGCCACCAAGGAAGTCTTGGGGTAATGGGCCCATGACATCGGCATGCACCAGATCAAGTGGGTGCAAAGTAGTGGATTGAGAGGTGGAGAAGGGTGAGCGGTGCATTTTTCCAGTAGCACAGTCAAGACAGGTGGATGTGCAGGGTGGAGAGAACGTGGCAGGGTCAAGGCCGTGTGCAGGTGGAAGACGAAGAAGGCACTGGATGGCGGCAATGTGAATGTGACAGAGGCGACGATGCAGGAGATCAGCATGATCAGGGGACAGAGAGGTAGCGACATGAACAAAGCCAGAGGCAGTGGAAGGCAAGGGCAGTGTGAGAGGGACACGGAACAGGCGATCACACCGCACACCACGGAGAATGACACGGCCAGAGGAGCGAAGGGAGATGGAGGCAAGACCGCGGCTGGACGAGAAGTCCATGCCCTGATCGTCAAGGGTGGTCACAGAGAGCAGACTGACTTCAAGGTCAGGAACGTACTTACAAACAGTACAAACAGATAAACAGTGCCGCCGGGACCAACGAAACGAGAGACACCAACGCCCTGAACAGGGAGGAGTTGACCGGAGCCAGTGCGGACAGAACGCACTGACTGAACAGGTCCAAGGGACACAAAGGAGGAACGACAAGACGTCATGTGATGCGTGGCCCCAGAATCAATGATCCGGAGGCCATGTGAGGCACGAGTGGAGGGAAGGACTAAACAGACAGCCATAGTACCACGGGCAAGGGGAGAGGCGGACTGTCAAAGACGTGTGGATAACGTGTGAGACTGCCAGTACTCAATCCATTCACGATCATCAGGTAATTCCCCTTGCACACCACCAGAGGCAGAACCACGGAGAGAGACATCCGACTAAAAAATGTAGACACGAGACTGGCCACTCATACTCTCACCTCGCTGAGAGCTTAGGTGGAGAAGCTCGGCCAAGCGACGCTCAAGAGTGCGTTCCTCGTCGCAACGATCAGAGGAGCGCTCGGAGAAGCGGTCAGATGAGCGGTCGGAGTGATGGCCATCGTCACGGGCCCAGTGAGGGACGGAGTAGTGGGAGGATGGGGGCCCGTAGTGGGGAGGACCGGATGGTGGTGGCACCCAACCCCAAGGACTAGGGACAGGCTGCGTCGGCTGAAGAGGGACCAGCGTGGTGGTCAGGGCAGAGGCAGATGAGGAGGACGAGGATGACGAGGCTGTCACGGCGGCAGCAGCAGAGGAGGCAGCGACACCGGTGCGGGCCCAATGAGCACGCATGGAAGAGGCGAGGCGTGCATCATCGCGTGGAGCAGGACACTTAGGAGCTGAGTGGCCGGTGTCGCCGCAGTTCCAACAGGTGACATCAGGGACAGGGGAGCTAGAGCCCTTGCTGCCACGTCCGCCTTCACGCCCTCTGTCCCCACGACCACCACCACGACCGGAGTGAGAGCCATGGCTCCCACCGCGGTGGGCAGCTTGTGTTGAGTGGGCTGCGGCCGGAAGGGAGGAGACGGTGGAGGATGCTGTAGTGGAGGCAGAGGATGAGGAGGTAGTGACGGATGCAATTGCGGCGCGATGCAGTCGCTTGTTCTGGAGAGCGTTCCACCAGTCAGTGAGACGTGCAGCAGTGAAGTCAAAGAGGGGACCGATTCCTGGTGGGGAATCAGCAGGGACTGGTGCAGAGGCAAGGCGCTCAAGCTCTGCCTGGGAGACATGGAGGTACAGGTCAAACAGCTCAGGGATGAGGCCAGCGACAATGGACAGACATGCGGAGAGAGAACCTGGTGCAGCCTTACCCAGGTCACGCAGCAAGCGAAGGCTGCGTGCTCAGTATTCATCTGCTGTCTCGTCTGCCCGCATCTGCAACGTGTTGAATTGAACAGTGAGTGCACTTTGGGCGGCATGTCCAGTGACAGTTTTGCGACGGCGGATGAGTGCATAGGCACCAACTGGGTCGGCAGTGGTGCCCCTGATGGGATCTGCATTGTACGTACCAATGTCATCCAGAAGGTGTTCGGGACCCGCGTTGATGAGGGCCCGCACAGCACGTGCAGCCTCTGCAGGCTGCGGCACAAAGGATGGTTTGGCGGGTGAGTAGTACACCCACAGCAACTCACCCTGAGCCAACGCACTGAAGCGCGTCTCCCAGGATGTGAAGGTGAGCTTGGAGGTGAATTGCGGTGGAGGTGTTTCAAAATCCTTCTGTCGCGCTGGGGGGAGAGCACGAGCAGAGGCGGTTGCAGCTGTGACAGATGGGGAGGAGGCGTTAGCAACGCCACCAGCAAGTGGTGCTGATGAGTCTGCAGAACCTGACTGATCAGCAGGAAGGGCTGCTGCAAAGGCTGGGACAGAGCGAAGACGCTCAAGAACTAATGCAGCTACTTTTGCGGCTAACTCATGCTGTGCATCCCGCTCACGATCAAGCTCATCTTGTGCCTTGCGGCGCTCAGCTTGTGCTTCACTAAGAGCGGCCTAGAGGGCCTCAAGCTTGTCATCTGGTCCAGGCATGATGAGAATGTGAGAAAGCTAGGGCAGGGATGCTATCAAGAATGAGAGGGGAGAAGAAGAGAGGTATGGCATGCAGGGTGAGAGATGGTCTCACCGATCTGGTGACGGTGCAGCAGAGTGAAGAAAGGAGCCACCACGGCTTCTGCTGAGGAGAAGAGTACTGCCACCCACCCTGCAACCGCTACTGTCAGGCACAGAAGGCCTGTGACAGTGGCTCCCGCCACTCCCGCAAATACGGAAGCCACAAGAACCCCTGTGGTGACGTGCGAAGTCAGCTCTCGTGGGGCACCTGTGGGGGTCAGAACAGCTGCTGTGGTGGAGGCGCGGATGGACCCGACGGCGGTTGCAGTGGCGTCAGCAGCGGATGAGGCTGCGGTTGCGACAGAGGCTGTTGCTGCTGTGATCTGGGTGGCGATGTTTGCTGCGGCTGCTGCAAGCAGCGTGAGAGAGGCAGCTGCTTGAGCGTAGGCTTCGGACGCACGACCTACAGCAGTCTGAGTGGGTGCCCTAAAGGCACGAGCAGTTGCAGCAAAGGTACCTGCGGCCCTTGCTGCTGCGTCAAGCACGACACCTGCCAGGCCGATGGAGTCCGTGTGCACTGGAAGTACAGGGATGACACCTGGAACCTCTGGAGTTGGAGGTGGTTCAGTAGATATGGCAGTAGCGGGGAACGGACCGGCTGTGGCGTTGGAGGTAGATGCAGACGTGATGGGTGGAGTGCCGGCTGCGGGTTGCATGGTTGGAGGACGAGGACGTGACGGTGGCAGATCGTCCGCCGTATAAACCTGTCTATTAATCTCCTCCTCTCGTGCAGCTGCTGCCCTCTCTAGATCCCCTTGCCAGTAGTTGGGGTCAAGCATGCGAAACCAGAAGGGGCGTGTCGTTGTCTCGAGGCGTAGGAGGGTCGTAGTCCCTAGGGTCCTCCCACCCGTCGTCAGCATAATGTGCGGCAGTCCGAGGAGAGTTGAGCTCCTCGTCAGGGGTTCCGTCAAGTGGTGGGCTATCCAGGGTGGCTGCTACGGCTGGAGATGCAGCTGAAGGCAGAAGAGAATCTGGATGCAACAGACGGCAAGGAGGAGCAGCCACAGGTAACGGACACCCTCGGGTGTCCCTAGGGCAATGCAGTGAGATATTGAGGGAGCTGCTGACCGAGAGAAATGTCCGCACGCCGCGGACACCTGAGACAGTATGCTGCAAGGAGGGAGTGGAGAGAGGGGGTGACGGGCACACGGGCGCAGCCGGGTGCAACGAGACACAGCCGAGAGCAAGGAGAAGGCAGACGGTGCGTACGAACACCACGGACGACCTCAGGGGCAGCCAAGAGTGGCTGCGAAGAGGAATGAGGCAGTTGAGAGAGATGCGAGGGCCAGCGGAGACTCCGACAGCTCACGGCACTGAAGGGAGGCGGGAGACGCGCCTGAGCACCACGGACGACCGTGATGGTAGCCAAGAGCGGCTAGAAGAGACGGTAGGACGTAGTGTGATGACCGGAAGAGACTCCGGCTACTCACGGCACTTACTCCAACAAGGAGAGCCCGTGCGCACACGCGAATGAGCGGGAGCGAGCCAGCGGGGCCCCCGGGGAGATGACCACCCGCCGTGAGATGTCGAGGGTGGTGAAGCGAAGCAGCTTAGATGGCTGCTGCGAGTTGGCGCGAAGTGGAGACGCGGAGCTGCCGCGAGGACAGCTAAGGTGATGCACGGGCCATGGGAGAAGGTGGCCGAGGGCTTCACAGACCAGGATCGCGGAACGGTGAGAGAGGAAACTCACGCGCTCTGATACCAGTAGTTGCTAGGAAGTTGCATAGGCTAACTATTCCATGTATGGTGGGGCGAGAGAACGCAACAAACACCAACAAGCGAGAAACGCCATGGATGCGGTAACTTGCTTGTAAAGTCTCACACTTAACCAAGACAAGAGAGAGGCAGGGGGAGCGAGCGAGACATGTACCGGTGAGCACTCACTCACCATGAGCGTCAAGCTCGGGTGAGCAAGTGCCACCACCTGGGGGTCGAGCCCGACCTCTTGGAATAGCCGAGGGCGGCTACTCACCGATGCACGGTCAGGACCGGCACGGTGGCCCCCTAAGGATCAGCACCCGGGAAATAAGTAGCTCCCCCATCATATGCAAAGCAAGATAAACTGATGCAGGGCACGGCAGTGAGAGTGTACGGCCCTAGCATCTACCGCATCACAGAGGGTCATAGAAAAACCACGAAATCATGCAATGGTCTCATTTGTGTTCAAGGTGATTCCTGGGTCCAGCAGCAGCAGCAGCTTGGAACGCCGCCAGCTTCAATCAGAATGGGCATGTTGGGCGTCTCTCCAGGTGGGACCATCGTCATTTAATCTGTACAGAATGTGTGCAGGATGTGAGAGGCAAGAGGGCATAGAGTTGTGAGTGGTCGACGAACTTCAACACCAAAACCCGGGTGTCGTCCGTTTTGCCTGAAAACTGAACCATACCAGAATACCGACGCTGCGAACGCAGTCGTGCGGTCAGAATCAGCTAGAAAAATAGCTACAAGAAGTTATGGCTGCACAAACCCAGGCAGCGCCTACGACAGTCAACGATGCCAAACAGGGCCATACAACAGGAGACATGGACCCTGGGCATCGCATGATGCTGCAGATGCAATGCCACAGCCAGACACAGCGTTAGGTGCATGCAGACAGCATCTGCAGTGGCAGTGACCGCCGGCGGCCCGACCACCGAGGAGGCCTGTCGATGGAGCTGAGCGCATCGCCAGAGGGAGGAGGCTCCAACGATGGGTGAGTGGGCCTCAACATGCGTCGGCTCCACCGAGCGACACTCCAGCGGCGTCAAGTATCGCCGTCAGTCATCTCAAGCCGATGTACACAAGCCAGGAGGAGACAATAGAGTACAATGAGAGATGCCCAAAAACCAACAGTCCCTCATGACTCACAAGCGTAGTGCACATGTGCGGGCAGAGACACAGTCAACGACCAAAGTCCCCCAGGCCAAGCAGAGATGCAAGCAGGGACAGAGAGAGTCACTCACGGACGCATGCGGACTGAACTCATAGCCTTCTTGAACGAGTCGCCTCAGTGCCTTGGTCAAGAAGTCAGCCAACTACCGTGCTGTCTCAACCCACACGATGCTGACGCTACCGTCATGCAACAACGAACGGACATAGTGATACTCAACATTGATGTGATTTGTGCGTGTGTGATGCACACCGTCATTCTCGACGATGGCCATGGCACTCTCATTGTCACAGTGCAATGTGATGGATGCGACGGACTGATCTAACTCGGACAACAGACGACGCAACCACACACTCTCTCACGCGCTTGAGCCAAGAGCAATGTACTCAGCCTCAGCAGTGCTGCGTGCAACGCACCCCTGCTTGCCACTGCACAAGGACACAGCTATGCCGCCAATCAGAAAGATCCAGCCTGTGCGACTCTTACCGTCCAGACTGCCGGCCCAGTCACTATCGGTGTAGCCCACTGCAACAAAAGACGGCTGACGACGGAACATGAGACCTCGCCGAGGAGTCGCGACAACATAGCGCAGTGTTTGGATCGTGGCCTCGTAGTGGAGGTGACGCGGCTCCTGAGAGAACTGGGCCAGGAGGTTGATGGCGAACGCGATGTTTGGGCACGTCATCGTTACCAGGAACATCAGTGACCCGATGACTCGCAGGTACGTGGTCACGTCAACTGGCTCCCCCACTACGGCTGGGTCAGGACTCTTCAGCTTCGCCTGGCCATCAGGTGACATGGGTGAGGATGCGCTCGGAATGAGTGGCAGGTCCTTCGCAAAGCGGGTGGACAATATCTGCACATAGGCGGCCTGGTGGATGTGCAGGACGCCCTGGGAGCGATCATGCCCGAGCGCCATGCCCAGGAAGACTCTGGTAGACCCAAGGTCCTTCATCTAGTAGGCAGTGGAAGCAGATCCTTGACACGCTCGATGGCAGCCGTGTCTTGCGACATAATGAGCAGATCGTTGATGTAAACCAGAACAGTGGCGAAAGGCTTGCCTCGCGGACTGACAAAAAGTGCGGGGTCAGCGGTGCTGCGCTGGAGCCCGCCACGAGGGAGCGTGCTGCTGATTTCTTGGTTCCAGCACCGAGGCGACTGCTTCAGGCCATAGAGGGCCTTGCGCAGTCGCCAGACTCTCCCAGTGCCATCGTCAAAGCCTAGGGGCTGCACCATGTAGAGCTCTTCACCCTCCAGTGAACCATGGAGAAAAGCGTTGCTCACATCCATCTGATGCAGGTCCCACCCATGCTGGGCGACCAGACTGAAGAGTGCCTGACTAGTGGAGAACCAGCCAACTGGGGCAAAGATCTGGTCGTTATCGACCCCAGGAATCTGGGCAAACCCCTTGGCTGTAAGGCGGGCCTCGTACTTGTCCAAGAACCCGTCGGGCTTCCACTTGCGCCGAAAGACCCACTTGGCGCTGATGGCCTTCCCTCGTGGAGGAAGGTCGACGAGGTCATACACGTGGTGCTGTCGGATAGCGGCGAGCTCATCGGCGCAGGCAACGTCTTAGCGTGCGGCCTCAGGAGAGGCTCGTGCCTCGCGTAGGGTGTCTGGGTCCTCCGGGCGTGCTGTGGAGCGGACTGAGAGAGCGTGTGCATCTCGAGCCCCAGGTGGGATGCGTGCGAGTGCAGCTACGACATCGTACCGATGCTCATGATGAAGCATGACGTAGTCCAGTGCGGAGCCCGGGTGAAGTTCTACAATGATGGTCGAGGTTGTCAGGCCGAGGGCCTTGGTGCCAGGATCCGCCCTCACGACCGTGGGAGCGGAGGAGACACGTGGAGCCACGGGGGGTCGAGGCGCCACGGAGCGCGGTGCGACGGTCTGCCTGCTCACCGACGGTCTGGGTCGGAGGCTGCCGCCTAGGCCACGCATGTAGCGTGGTAGGGCAGGCAACGACACTGAGTCCGCCGGGCTAATGGAGGCGGACGGGGTTGCTGGCCCGAAGGGGCCCACGGATGCAACCGGGGCTGTCGGCCCGGAGGGACCAGCGGACGTGACTGGGGCTGCTGGCCCGGAGGGACTAGCGGACGCGACTGGGACTGCTGGCCCGGAGGGACCAGCGGACGCAACTGGGGCTGATGGCCCGGAGGGTCCAACGGACGCGACCGGGGCTGATGGCCCGGAGGGACCAACGGACGCGATTGGGACTGTCGGCCCGGAGGGATCAGTGAACGCGACTGGGGCTGATGGCCCGGAGGGTCCAACGGACGCAACTGGGGGTGCAGGCCCGGAGGGACCAGCGGACGCGACTGGGGCTGTTGGCCCGGAGGGACCAGCGGATGCGACTGGGACTGCCGGCTCGGAGGGACCAGCGGACGCGGCTGGGGCTCCCGGCTCGGAGGGACCAGCGGCCGCGACTGGGACTGCCGGCTCACAGGGACTGAGGGATGTGACACCCAGAAGCGGCAGGACGGAGGACGGATTCACCACTCCCCCACGCGATGGGATAGACACGGACGAGCCGGAGTGAATGAGGTTGTGAGGAAATAGGTCGTCGAAGAAGAGGGCGTCCTAGGACTCAACGATGCAGTGCCGGGAGGGATCCCAGAAGCGCCAGGCCTTAGATTGACGAGAGACACCGAGGAAGGTGCAGGGACGTCCGCGAGGGGCGAGCTTGCCGCCCTGTTTCGGGACGGGCAGCCACACAATGGCCACGCAGCCCCAAACGCGAGCCGGGCGGAGGTCAGCTCGCTGACCGCACCAATGCTGGTACGGTGTGGACTGGCGGGGAAGGGGACCGTGGGGAATCCGGTTCCAGAATTAGGTCATGTAGGCCATGACTTCAAAATAGAAGCCATCGGAGAGACCAGACTCGACCCGCATGGTGCGGACGGCGTCGGCCATAGTACGGTTCCACCGTTCGGAGACACCGTTCAGGGCGGGTGTGTAAGGCGCGGATGTCTCATGGCGATTTCCGCGGGAGGCGAGAAAGGTCATGGCTTCACCCTTGTGCTCACCATCGCGATCGGAGCGAAAGCGGTAGAGAGAGCGGCCACACTCGCGCTCCGCAAGGACAAGCCAGTCCTGGATGGCGTGGGCGACATCGCTCTTCTGCCGAAGGCAGAAGACCCAGCGGTAGCGAGAATAGTCGACAGTGAGGATGAGAACATAGCGACCATGCTCGTCGATGGACTCGGTGGGGAGAGGACCCATGACGTCTGAATGGACAAGGTCGAGGGGGGCGGACGCACGGGAGGAAGACAAGGGATACGTGGACCAGTGCATCTTCCCCTGAGCGCAGTCAATGCACTCAGTTGGGCAGAGGAGGGGAAAAGTCTCCGGGTCAAGGCCCTTGGCCGGCTAGGTGCGGAGCATGGTGTCTACGACGGCAGAGGGGACGTGGCAGAGGCGGCGGTGCAAGAGGCGAGTGTGCTGAGGAGAAAGCATATTGGTGACAAACACATGGCCTGTGGCGACCGACGGGGAGGAGACGGAAGGAGAGGAGGAGAGGCGAGGTACATGCCACAGGTTGCCACGGGTGGTGGCGTGCAGTACAACAAGGCCAGACGGACGCAACGACACAGTGCCAACACCACGCGAGTGCACAATGTCCATGCTCATGCAGTCAAGGGTAGTGACGGACAGAAGTCTACGCTCAAGACCAGGGACGAAGAGGGCATCGGTCAGAAAGACGTCACCGGAGGGACCACGGAAACGAACGACGCCAACACCACGGACAAGCAACACCTGGGCAGAGCCTGTACGGACACCGGAAAAATCACCTACAGGACCGAGCATACTAAGAGCCTCACCATAGGCCGTCATGTGATGTGTGGTCCTGGAGTCGATAATCCAGGTCTCAGCAGGATCCTGGACCGGGGTCGCAAGATCACTAAAGGTCACATGGCAGCAAGCAAGGGACAAGGACGCGGTGGAAGGAGGTGCAAATCGAGACTGCCAATCATCAAGCCAAGCAACGTTGTCCTGGGAGGGGGTAGCGGAGACCATGAGAGACGACGAGACAGACGAGGAAATGGGGCACGACCGTAGCTCAGTCTCAGTCATGCAGGGCTGGACAGGGGAGCAGGAAGTGATGCAACTCGCACTTCCCTGGGGAGGAGGGTGAGGCAGGCGGAGCTGGAGCACGATGAACTGCCCCAGCTGGCGCTCGCGGGAGGACGGCCCGGGAGTGTAGACGGAGTGCGGGGTGATGGCGCCGGAGCCCGGGTAGAAGGATGACTGCGCCGGCGCCGACGGCTGCGGTGCTGGTGTCGGCGGGACCGGCGAAGCAACCAGAGTGGTGGAGCTGCTGGACGAGGCCGAGGTGTCAGAGCCGGCGACAGCCACGACGGCAGAGGCGAGACGGCGCTTGCGCTGGCGACGCATGGTGGCGATGACGCTTGCCTCATCCGTCGGTAGAGGGCACGTGTACCACCCGTGCCTGGCCTGGCCACAGTTGTGGCAGACCGAGCCGCCAGCGCTAGACCCGGTCGACGACTGCTGCTGCTGCTGCTGCTGACCTTTGCCTTTCTTGTTCTGATGCTTCTTCTTCCCCGACGATGATGAGGTAGCTGCAACGTGGGAGGCGACAGCCACGGAGGCGACGGCAGGGGAGGCGACGACCTCCGTGTGCTGGAGTCGGGACTCCAGACGAGCTTCCTCAATGCAGAGGAAGAGCTCGTATGCCCAGGGCATGAGGGTGCCCTGGGCCGCCATGGTGGAGAGAACCTCGTGAGGGTAGTGGACAAAGATGTCTACGTACGCTTCGGTGGCACCGTGCTTGATGGTGAGGAGCGCGGCCAAAGGAGGTAGGGCAGAGGTCCCGAGGCGACGAAGGATGTCCTCCGCCCGTTGCCAGTAGGAGGTGACCGTCTCGTTCTCCCCCATGTGCAGGGAGTTGAACTCCCGCAGCAGGCGGCTAGTCTCAGCGTGGCTGGACAGGCAATTGGGACGAGTGAGGATGTGCCACGTGGCTGCAAGGTTTGGGGTGGCGCCAGCGGTGAAGTCGCCTAAGAAGGGCTCGAGGGCGAGGCGGGAAGCCGGAGGGGCGACATGGACTAGAGCCCGGACGGCATGACCAGCGTCATACAGCTGGTTGGCCAGGGTGGCATCATACGGTAGGGTGTAGTATGCCCACAGGCCCTCACCCTACGCCTAGATGCGGAAGCTGAGCTCCCAGCTCCAGAACTGCTCGCCGGCCTGAAGCGGCAGCGGCGACGTCTCAAAGTCCTTTTGCCTGCGGCCGGCACCCAGAGTGGGGCCAACGACGGAGGTCACTATTTGCCGCTAGCGCTGAGTCTGTTGTTGCGCCAGGTATTACGTGGCAGCAGACACAGCTGGACTGGCATGCCCTGGAGGGGGGAAGGATGGAGGCGCATTGGGGGCAGACTGAGAGACTAATGGTTGCAGTGCCGCAAGCTGCTACGAGGGGGTCAGGGTTTTTGCCAACGACGTCAGAGGGCTGCTGGCACCGCTGCTCCTCCTGCTGCTGTTGTTGCTGCTGCTGCTGCTGCTTCCGCTGTTGCTGCTGCTCGTGCTGCTGCTCTTGCTGCTCCTGCTGCTCCTGCTGCTCCTGTTGCTGCTGCTGGTGCTGCTGGTGGTGGTGGTGGTGCTGCTGCTCTTGCTGTTGCTTCTGCTGCCGCTGCTGCTGCTGCTGCTGCAGCCGCTGCAAGAAAGGGGGGTGGGGGTCCCCCCAACAGAGGAGGACCCCTCCCCAGTGGGGCTACCAGCCATGGTGTGATGCCCTTTTTGTTATGTTTTTTTTTCTCTTTGTGGGGTGCTGACATTAGCAGTGACGTCTGCTGAGGGCGGTGGATGTCCTGCCCACCCTTAGTATTACTTCCCCCTTCCCTTTCCCCCTTTTTGTTCATTTTTTTGTGAGCTGATGACGTTAGCAATGACGTTAGCAGCGGGATGCTGACATCAGCAGTGGCGGTTGTTGGGACCGCTGCTGCAGCTGCTATTGCTGCTGCTGCTGTGCTGCTGTTGCTGTTGGTGCTGCTACTGCTGTTGCAGTTGGTGCTACTGCTACTGCTGCTGCTGCAGCAGCTGATGCTATTGTTGCTGTTGCAGCTGCTGTCGCTACTACTGCTGCAGCAGCTGATGCTACTGTTGCTGTTGCAGCTGCTGCCGCTACTGCTGCTGCGGCTGCAGTTGTAGCAGCAGTTGCTGCTGTTGCGGGCTGCTGCGGCTGGTATGGCTGTTGCAACAGCGAAGGCAGCTGCTGCAGCAGCGGCAGTGAAGCAGGTGGGGTGGGGGATTTTTTGCTCTTGCATTTTTTTCTTCTTCCTCGTCTGTCACAGCGGGCAGCTGCCCGCTGTCAACTGCAAGCAGCGGGCTGCTGCTCGCTGGCAGCGAGCTGCTGCTCGCTGGCAGCGGGCTGCTGCTCGCTGGCAGCAACGGGCTGCTGCTCGCTGCTCGCCCGCTGCGGGCAGCGAGCATCAACAGCTGGTGTTGGCAGCTGCTCGCTTCAGCTGCTGCTGCGGCTGGCTGTTGCTGCGGCTTGCTGCTACGGCTGCTGTAGCCTGCTGCTGCTGCTGCACGCTGTTGCAGTTGCTGCTTGCCGCTGTTGTTGCTCGCTGCTGCTACGGGCTGCTGCTGCTGCGAGCTGCTGCTACTGCGAGCTGCTCCTGCAGGCTGCTGCTGTTGCGAGCTGCTGTTGCGGGCTGCTACTACTGCGGGCTGCTGCTTCTGCCTGCTGCTGCTACTGCACGCAGCTGCTGCTGGCTACTGCTACCACTACTCGCTGCCGTTGCGTGTGACTGCCACTACTGCAGACTGCTACTGCTACGTGCTGTTGCAAGTCACTACACCTGGGTGACGTTGTAGCGTGCGTCTTCGCCCGCAGGTGTTGGACGCGGCCTGCCGCTCACCTCCTCGCGCTATGTGTGGGGGTCAGTGCTGCCGAAAAAATTTCGCCAGCATTTCCCCTGGCCCAGTGATCGTGGGAACAAATATGACGCCGCCACCAAGCGGGTCAATGCTGCCGGAAAAAATCTGACAGCATTTCCCCTGCACTCTCGCGTATGGGGGTCCGCCGGCGTTGTCTGGCACCTGTACGCCAGGCTTCTGTTGCTGCTGCTATGCTCTGGCTCTGATACCAAGCTAGAAACCTAGGCAGCAGGTTGGGGCAGCATGCGTTGTCGATGCAACGTGCGGGCTTCCACGCTCGTTGCTTAAGTCTGCTGCCCCCTCAGTCGGCTGCTCTAGAGTCTAAGTCTGGAAGCTCTGGGTTTGTTACTCAGAAACACGCGCGCCAGTGTTAGCGCCAGAAAGCAGCTGAAAACTGAGAGTAACTAATTTCCTGAAACCCGGGCGTCATCCGTTTTTCCTGCAAACTGGACCATACCATAATACCGACACTGCAAACGCAGTCGTGCGGTTAGAATCAGCTAGAAAATAGCTACAAGAAGTTATGGCTTCACGAACCGAGGCAGTGCCTACGACAGTCAACGATGCCAAACAGGGCCATACAACAGGAGACATGGACCCTGGGCATCGCATGATGCTACAGACGCAATGCCACAGCCAGACACACGCGCTAGGTGCATGCAGACAGCATCTGCAGTGGCAGTGACCGCCGGCGGCCCGACCACCGAGGAGGCCTACCGATGGAGCTGAGCGCATCGCCAAAGGGAGGAGGCTCCAGCGACGGGTGAGTGGGCCTCAGCGTGCGTCGGCTCCACCGAGCGACACTCCAGCAGCGTCAAGTCTCGCCGTCAGTCATCTGCACGCCGATGTACGCAAGCCGGGAGGACACAACAGAGTAGAATGAGAGATGCACGAAAACCAACAGCTGGCCCCTCAGTCTGCTGCTCTAGAGTCAAAGTCTGAGTGCTCCGGGTTTGTTACTCAGAAATGTGCACGCCAGTGTTTGCATCAGAAAGCAGTTGAAAACTGGAAGTAACTGATTAGGAGTGAAAAATGAGCAACAATGGGAGACCCCTCCAAGTCCTAGCTTCCCCCTAGCTTTGTAGATCTTGTTACTCAGCTAACCAGCCAATCAGAAAATATTCCGAGACCTATTTTCTGCGGGCGGAGTGACTATATACCCCAAGTCTTGAACAATAAGCCCCATCCGCCCCTCCGTCGGAATGATAAGCCCCATTCGCCCCTCCACCAGACCAATAAGCCCCATCCGCCCCTCCGTCAGAGCGATAAGCCTGATCCGCCCCTCCGCCAGCACGATAAGCCTCATTTGCCCCTCCGCTAGAACAATAAGCCTGACTCGCCCCTTCTGCAAGGACACAAACATCCAAGCGTAGAAAATAAACGTTATACCCCTCTCGTTTGTCCAAAGTTAGCATGTCGACGTTGCATGGATGCGGCGTCGACATGCTGACGTCACAAATGTCTACCCAATTATCACAAACTCCTTAAATGAATGGTTTGTGATTTTTCGTAAGTGGTTTGCGGGGAGTTTGCATGGGGGTTTTGAGACTCCCCATGCGTTGAAAGGGAACCTGCTGGGCCCCGCTACCGCGGGGCCCAGCTGGTGCCCACGCAAAAATAAACCCTCAAACCCTGGGTATAATGAGGGGGTGGGTTTTTCTACTGTTTGTATCTCAAACGAGGATACAAAGTTGTACAAAGTGTAAAAGGAAACAAAATGGGATTTTTGACTCCCGTCGGAGATTCCCATGGACGCCCGTCGGCCGGAATCCTCATCGAAGTCCCCACCCCCCCCCCGGCCCCCACTCTCCACCGATCGAGGCCCTCAATCGCGAGGGCCTCGATCGACGGGCGGGTAGATGGGCTGGTGGGCTGCGAGAAGTGGGAGGGGGGTTGACGAAGTGCCGACCGACGGATGTCGGCCGGCGACACAACCCGACCCCCCCACCCCTCGATGCTATCGCGGCCCTCCATCGCGACGACGGCGATGGAGGGCCGCATTCTAGCACGGCATGCCCGGAATCGCCATGCTTAAGCAGCGACATGCGTCGCTGTTTGAGCATGGTGAAAATGGGGGGGCGGATTGGGCTTTTGTTTGCCGGACATGGACGGATGAGGCTTATTGTTTTGGCGGAGGGGTGGATCAGGCTTATCGCTCCGACGGAGGGGCGGATGGGGCTTATCGCTCCGGCGGAGGGGCGAATGGGGCTTATCGTTCCGACGGAGGGGCGGATGGAGCTTATTGTTCCGACGGAGGGGCGGATGAGGGTCAAGGATGAAAAAACAGGGGGTATTCGGCATTTTCACTGATTTTCTGGCAGGCTGGGTTTTCTCCGTGAGCCCTGCCAGACGGCCGACAGCCCAAAACCCGGGCGTCGCCCGTTTTTCCTGAACATTGGAGCACACCAAAATACCAATGTTGCGAACACAGTCGTGCGGTCAGAATCAGCTAGAAAAGTAGCAGCAAAGAGTTATGGCTGCCCGAACCTAGGCAGTTCCTACGATGGTCCATGACTCCAAATTGTGCCACACAACATCAGACATGGACCCTAGGCAGAGCATGACGCTGCAGACGCATGCAGACAGCATCTGCAGTGACAGTGACCGTCGGCGGCCCAACCGCCGAGGAAGCTTGCCGAAGGAGCTGAGCGCGTTGCCGGAGGGAGGAGGCTCCAGCGAACTGCGAGTAGGCCTCAGCGTACGTCAGCTCCACCGGACGGCACTCTAGCAGCGTCGAGTCTCGCCGTCACTCATCTGCACGCCGATGTACACAAGTCGGGAGGACACAACATAGCACAATGAGAGATGCGTAAAAACCAACACTCCCCCATGACTCACAGACGTAGTGCACATGGACGGGCAAATAAACAGTCAACAGCCAAACTCCCCAAGGGCACGCAGAGACGCAGGCAGGGACAAAGAAAGCCACTCACGGATGCACACCAACCGATCTCACAGCCTTCTTGAACGAGTCGTGCTTCAGTGCCTTGGTCAAGAAGTTGGCCAGCTGTCGTGCTGTTTCAACCCACACAATGCTGATGCTCCCGTCATGCAACAACAAACGCACATACTGATACTCAACGTTGATGTGCTTTGTGCGCGTGTGATGCACACCGTCATTGTCGGCGATGGCCATGGCACTCTCATTGTCACAATGCAACGTAATGGATGCGACAGACTGGCACAACTCGGACAACACACGACGCAACCACACACTCTCACACGCGCTTGATCCATGGGCCACGTACTCAGCCTCAGCAGTGCTGCGTGCAATGCACCCCTGCTTGCCATTGCGCCAGGACACAGCCGTGCCGCCAATCAGAAAGATCCAGCCTGTGCGACTCTTACCTTCTGGACTGCCGGGCCAGTCACTGTCGGTGTAGCCCACCGCGACGACAGACGCCTGGCGGCGGAACATGAGACCTTGCCAAGGAGTCGAGACGACGTAGCGTAGTACTCGGATCGCGACCTCGAAGTGGCAGTGGCGTGGCTCCTGAGAGAATTGAGCCAGGAGGTTGACGGTACACGCGATGTCTGGGCGCGTTGTCGTCGCCAGGAACACCAGTGACCCGATGAGTTACAAATACGTGGTCACGTCAACTGGCTCCCCCACAATGGCTGGGTCAGGACTCTTCAGCTTGACATGGCCATCAGGTGACATGGGCAAAGATGCGCTGGGCACGAGGGGCAGGTCCTCGGCGAAGCGAGTGGACAGGATCTACACATTGGCAGCCTGGTGGACGTGCAGGATGCCCTGGGATCGATCATGCTCGAGCTCCATGCCTAGGAAGACTCGGGCAGACCCGAGATCCTTCATCTGGTAGGTGGTGTACAGCAGGTCCTTGACATACTAGATGGCAGTCATGTGAGGCAACGCAATGAGGAGATCGTCGACGTAGACCAGGAAAACGGCGAGGGTCTGGCCTCGCGGGCTGACGAACAGTGCGGGCTGAGCGGTTCTGTGCAGGAGGCCACCGCGAAGAAGTGTGCTGCTGATCTCTTGGTTCCAGCACCAAGGCGACTGCTTCAGGCCGTAGAGGGCATTCCGCAGCCGCCAGACTCTCCCTATGCCATCGTTGAAGCCTGGAGGCTACACCATGTAGAGCTCCTCACCCTCCAATGAACCATGGAGGAAGGCATTGTTCACGTCCATCTGATGCAGCTCACACCCATGCTGGACAACCAGGCTGAAGAGCACCCGGCTCATGGAGAACCGGCCAAATGGGGCAAAGATCTGGTCGTAATCGACCCAAGGGACCTGAGCAAACCCCTTGGCTGTGAGGCGGGCCTTGTACTTGTCCAAGGACCCGTCGGGCTTCCACTTGCGCCGAAAGACCCACTTTGAACCGATGGCCTTCCGACCTGGAGTGAGGTCGACGATGTCATACACGTGGTGTTGCCAGATAGCAGCAAGCTCGTTAGCACAGGCAGCATCCCAGTGTGCGGCGTCAAGAGAGGCTCGAGCCTCGCGGAGGGTGGCTGGGTCCTCCGGGCGTGTTATGGAGCGGAGTGAGAGAGGGTGTGCATATCGAGCTCCAGATGGGATGCGGGCGAGTGCAACCATGATAGCATGCCGATGCTCGTGATGAAGCATGGCGTAGCCCAGTGCAGATCCAGGGTGAAGGTCTACAATGATAGCCGACGTGGTCAGGCCGAGGGCCTTGGTGCCTGGGTCCCCACTCACGACCGTAGGAGTGGAAGAGACACCTGGAGCAACAGGGGGCCGAGACGCCACAGGGTGAGGTGCTGTGGTCTGCGCGCTCACTGATGGTCTTGGTTGAAGGCTGCCGCTTGGGCCACGCGTGTACCGTGGTAGGGCAGGAGATGGCACAGAGTCTGACGGGCGAACCCAGGCAGACGGGGCTGCTGGGCAAGTGGACGCAACTGGGGTCGCCGGCCCGGAGGGGCAGCGGACGTGACTGGGGCGGCTGGCCCGGAGGGGCCAGCTGACGCGACTGGGGCCGCCGGCCCGGAGGGGCGAGCGGGTGCGACTGGGACGGCTGGCTCGGAGGGGCCAGCGGACGCGACTGGGACCGCCGGCCCGGAGGGGCCAGCGGGCTCGACTGGGGCGGCTGGCCCCGAGGGGCTAGTAGATGTGACTGGGGTGGTTGGCCCAGAGGGACCACTATATACGACTGGGACCGCCAGCCCGAAGGGGCCAGCAGGCGCGTCTGGGGTTACAGGCTTGGACGAGCTAGCGGGCGCGACTGGGGCCGCCCGCCCGGAGGGGCCAGCGGGCATAAATCGGTCTGTTGGCGTTGAGGGGAAAGCGGTCGCGACAAGGGCTGCTGGCTCGGAGGGACTAAGTGGTGTGCCACCCGGAAGCGGCAGGATGGAGGACGGACTCACCACTCCCCCATGCAACGGGAGGGAAACTGACAAGCCAGACTGAACAAGATCACGCGGAAAAAGCTCCTCAAAGAAGAGGGCATTGTGGGACTCGACGATGCAGTGTCGGGCGGGATCCCAGAAGCGCCAAGCCTTGGACTGATGAGAGACACCGAGAAAGGTGCAAGGACACCCGCGGGGGGCGAGCTTGCTGTCCTGCTGCGGGGTGGACAGCCACACAATGGCCACACAACCCCAGACGTGAGCAGGACGGAGGTCGGCTCGTTGACCACACCAGTGCTGGTACGGCATGGAATGGCGGGGAAGGGGTCCGTGAGGAATCCGGTTCCAGACCCATGTCATGTAGGCCATGGCTTCAAAGTAGAAGCCATCGGAGAGGCCAGACTCAACCCGCATGATACGGATGGCATCGGCCATGGTACGGTTCCACCTCTCGGAGACGCCATTTTGGGCGGGCCTATAGGGCGCGGACGTCTTGTGGTGGATACCGCGGGAGGCAAGAAACGTCGTGGTCTCGCCCATGTACTCACTACCACGATCGGAGCAAAATTGGGGAAGAGATTGACCACAATCACGCTCCGCAAGGACAAGCCAGTCCTGAATGGCACGGGTGACATCGATTTTCTGCCGAAGGCAGAACACCCAGCGGTAGCGAGAGTAGTCGTCAGTGAGGGTGAGGACATAACGACCATACTCTCCGACGGACTCGGTAGGGAGAGGACCCATGAGATCAGAATGGACAAGGTCGAGAGGTGCGAACGGACGGGAGGAGGACAGAGGGTATGTGGACCGGTGCATCTTGCCCTGAGCACAGTCAACACACTCCGTGGGGCACTGCAAAGGGAAAGTCTCAAGGTCAAGGCCCTTGGCCGGTTGGGTGCGGAACATGCTGTCGAACGGCAACAGAGTGGACGTGGCAAAGGCGGCGGTGCAAGAGACAGGTGTGCTACGAAGAAAGCATGCTGGTGACAAGCACATGGCCCACGGAGGCAGACGGGGAGGGGACAAAAGGAGAGGAAGACAGACGAGGCACGTGCCACAGGTTGCCACAGGTGGTGGCATGAAGAACGACAAGACCGGACGGACGCAACGACACAGTGCCAACACCACGCGATTGCACAACGTCAATTCTCATGCGGTTAAGGGCAGTGACAAACAAAAGGCTGAGCTCAAGACCGGGGACGAAAAGGACATCGGTCAGGAAGACATCACCGGCAGGACCACGAAAACGAATGACACCAATGCCGCGGACATGTAACACCTGGCCGGAGCCCGTCCGCACATTGGAGACATCGCCAACAGGAACAAGCATACTGAAGGCCTCGCGAGAGGCCATCGTGTGATGCGTGGCCCCGGAGTCGATGATCCAAGTCTCGGCCGGGCCATGGACCGGAGTCGCCAGATCGCTAACAGACACATGGTAGCAAGCAAGAGACGCGGACACGGTGGAAGGGGGCGTGAACCGAGACTGCCAATCATCAAGTCATGCGACGTCGTCACGGAGGGGGACAGGGGAGACCACGGGAGACCGCGAGGCAGACGAGGAGGCAGGAAATGACCGCAGCTAAGTCTCAGTCATGTAGGGTGAGGGGGTCGAGCAGGAGGTAAAGCAACTCACACTTCCCTGGGGGGGAGGGCAGGCAGACCGAGCTGGAGCACAATAAACGGCTCCAACTGTCGCTTATGCGTGGACGGCCCGGAAGTATAGACGGAGTGCGGAATGACGGCGCTGGAGCCCGGATAGAAGGAAGACTGCCCCAGTGAAGGGAACGTGGATGCCGACGGCTGCGGATGATGCTGCTCTGGAGCTGGCGTCTGCGGGACCGGGGTCGTGGTCGGAGGAGCGGAGCTGCTGGACGGGGTCAAGGCGTCAGAGACGGCGATAGTGACGGTGGCGGAGGCGAGACGGTGTTCCCGCTGGCGACGCATGGTGGCGATGACGCGAGCCTCGTCCGTCAAGGTATGGTTAATCATGTACGTTTTATACACTGTTTTTTGTGTGTATTTAACATATGCATAAGTAGGAAGCTTCTATGAAAGTGTAGTGTATGGAAAGATTTATGGTTCATTGATAATTGCACGTCAAATAGCAATTTTTTTTATCCAAATCAAATAATTATACTGAATATTAATATTAAAAACGGTAACATTGACAGAAAAATACATAGTTCTAATTTAGGTCTGTTGAGAGTTTTTAAACGTGGCATATAAGGTGTTTAAATCATAGTCAAGGAATAATTTCCCATTGTCTTTGTTTATCCTCCGTCGCGGGGTAGTTTGCGCGTTCGTGCGAACTGAGATTCGAGCCCCCCCCTCCCCCCCCTCAACCCACGAATGTATTGGGTCAGTGTATCAGGAGGTGTATGTGGTCGGGATGTCCAAGCGTACACAATTGTACTGTGTTGGTACTATCGATAGGATGGTTCGTTGTCCCGACTATCCGTCTAATGCATTCGCGCATTATCGTCCATCCCCCGTCGTCACACTTCGTCATTCATCCACCAGATTCACTTCCTTCATTGAGGGGGGGTGGGGATCGGAATGGGCAGGACCGCCTGTTTGACCATCTCCCCAAAAATAGAAAGTGCTCTTATCGGAGGTATCGGAAACGTGTAAACATTGTACACCGGCTAACAATGTGATTAGAGTCTCCAGCTATGTCTGGTCCATCAATAAATCTGCATCGATGCACAAAGCCCGTCTGTATTCTACATAGCGCCGTCGTCGACACCTGAGTTGGCACTCCGAAAATGATACTTAAAAGGTATGATGAATACAGTTTGCGAAAATTTCCCACATCGTCTACCATGCGACCGCGTGTGAACGAGCGACCGTCCCCCTCCCCTCTCACCCAACCCTGCAATTGTACATGGGCAGTGTATTAGGCGGTGAATGTAGTCGAAATGGCGGATAGTTCACAAATGTTTTCTGAAAAACTGCGTTGTGTAGTTTCTTAGTGACTTCTCTCAGTCCCATACAATGGTGTATCGTTGCAGTTCCTCCTCCGATTCACTTCCCAATAGATTCGTCCAATACACTTTTGGTATTTGGGGGGGGGGGGAGGGGGTAGGCGGTTGTTCGACACTTATCGGTTGGACTTCCCAGCCCCCCCCTCGAAACAGAAAAAGTGTATTGGACGAATGTATTGGGATGTGAACATCGCAATGTATGAGAACCTTGAGCGATTTGTACAACGGTGAACACAGCTAATAGGCAGTGCAACGGCGCTGCTTATAGGTGTCGTTTGTATAATGTAAGAATGAGTGGGTGGTGTTTTGAAGACAGCCTACATCATTTTCGGTAAAGATTTCTCTCGCAAACATCATTCGGGTACATATCTGGATCCACATGAGACGGTTGTCCATCAGCTACCCACATTCATTAAAATGTTTGGGACATGCGTTGAAACGTTGTTATCTTTCGAGGAAGCTGTGATCGGCAACAAAACAGAACCAAAAATATCTTAGTGCATCCGAGTGAAAAGGTGTTTGACATCGCGAAGTCCTCGACGATGACCGTAGTAATTCTCTCCCCTAAGTAACTATGCAGATTATTATAGATCGAGCGATTGGGAGCCGTTGGATGACGCAGATCCCGCTGTCTCGTGCAAGACATTCCAGTAACACGCTTTTACATGACCCTTACGGAGATCTTGTACGAATAGAACAGATCCTTCAAAATGTGACTTTGGCCGTTGCTCGCCTGGCACCAAAGATGTCGGAAAGTCGACCGTCAAGCGGGCGCTCGAGCAACAGTGAAACTGTCGCTCAAACGTCGGGCTTCTCCTCGAGGCTCTAACATATGCCACGTTGCAGGCCGATGTCACATTAAGGAGCATCTTTGTTCCGAAGCAAATGGTGTTTTACTTTTTAGAACTCAACTGACCATATTTTCGTGTTTGTTTAAACGCATGTCTGCATTATTTCAGACATGGAACTCATGGGTGGGAATTTGTTGTGCGTGTTCTGTAGGAAACATTTATTTATGTAAGCAAAATTCTGATACCTTCACGAACTTCTCACGTTGTCATGTACTTCTTATGAAGGTTCTCAGAATCTTCCTTAAGTGCGCACTTTGCATGTACACAGATAGAAGAGTGTACATATCTAGGTTGACTGACCATAAATGCGTCCGTCGGTAGCGGGCACGTGTACCACCCGTGCCCTGGCTGGCCACAGTTGTGGCAGACCGAGCCACTGCCACTGGACCCAGTCAACTACTGCTGCTACTGTTGCTGCTGACCCTTGCTCTTCTTGCCCCGACGCTTCGTCTTTCCCGACGACGAGGAGCTGGTGGAGGTTGCTACTGCGGGGGACGCGACGGCCACAGAGGCGATGGCAGGGGAGGCGAGGGCCTCTGTGCGCTGGAGGCGGGACTCTAGACGAGCTTCCTCAATCCTGAGGAAGAGCTCGTATGCCCAGGGCATGAGGGTGCCCTGAGTCGCCATGGTAGAGAGGACCTCCTGGAAGTAGTGGATGAAGACGTCCGCAAATGCGTCGGTGACACCGCGCTTGATGGTGAGGAGCGCGGCGAGAGGGGGCGGAGCAGAGGTGCCGAGGCGACGGAGGATGTCCTCAGCCCGCTGCCAGTAGGCGGTGACTTTCTTGGTCTCCCCCATGTACAGGGAGTTGAACTCCCACAGCAGACGACTGGTCTCACCCTCATTGGATAGGCAATGGGGACGGGTAAGAACATGCCATACGGCAGCAGGATTTCGTGTCTCGCCAGAGGTGAAATCGCCGAGGAAGGGCTCCAGGGCTAGGCGGGAAGCCGGAGGAGCGACGGGGACAAGAGCGTGTGCGGCACGACCAGCGTCATACAGCTGGTCGGCCTGGGTGGAGTCGTATGGAAGGGTGTAGTATGCCCACAAGCCCTCACCCTGCGCCCAGATGCGGAAGCTGAGCTCCCAACTCCGGAACTGCTCGCCGGCCTGAAGCGGCGGGGGCGGCGTCTCAAAGTCCTTGGGCCTACTGTCGGCGCCCAGAGTGGGGCCAAGGACTGAGGTCACACTTTGCCGTTGGCACTGAGTCTGCAGCTGTCCAAGGTAATGCGTAGCAGCAGACACAGGGGGGCTGGCGTGTCCAGGAGGGATGAAAGGCGGCAGGCCAGTGGTGTGAGGCTGGGAGGCCGACGGTTGTAGTGCTGCAAGCTGCTGCATTTGAGCGGCAAGCTGTTGCTGGATGGCGGCTAGGGGGTCGGAGGCGTCGGCGACGGAGCCTGTGGACTGCTGCTACTGCTGCTGTTGCTGCTACTGTTGTTGCTGTTGCTGCTGCTGCTACTGCTACTGCTGTTGTTTTTGTTGTTGTTGTTGTTGTTGTTGTTGTTGTTGTTGTTGTTGTTGTTGTTGTTGTTGTTGTTGTTGTTGCTGCTGCTATAGCTGGTGCTGCTGCTGTAGCTGCTGCAGCTACTGCAAGAACAAGGGGGGGGTACCCCCCCTGGGGGTCTCCCCAACAGAGGAGGACCCCTCCCTAGTGGGGCTGTTAGCCATGGTGTTGGTGCCCCCTTTCTGTGTTTTTTTTTGTTTTTTTTGTGTGCTGCTGATGTCAGCAGTGATGTCAGCCTAGGACGGCTGACGTCAGCAGCTGCTGCTGCATCATCTACTGGTGCTGCTGGTGTAGAGTTTCTTCCCCCCCTCCTTTTTTTGTATTGATGATGTCAGCACTGACGTCGACAATGACATTAGCAGAAGGCTGTTGACGTCAGCAGCGGTCGTTGCTGGAGCCGCTGCTGCACGGCTACAGCCACTGCTGCTGCTGTGGCTAGTGCTACTACTGCTGCTGCCGCTGCTGCTGATCTGCTGTTGTAGCAGCTCCTGCGGCTGCTGCGGTGGTTGGTGCAGCTGCGGCGGTTGTAACTACTACACATGCTGCTGCTACGGCTATTGTTGTTGCTGCTGCTACTGCTGCAGCTGCTGTTGCAGTGGCAGCCGCTGTTGCTGCTGCTGCTACTGCTAAGCTGCTGCGTGCTGCTGCGGCTGCTGTAGTGGCTGTGGCGGTGGCGGCAGCCACGAAAATGCTGTTGGCGGGGTGGGGGATGTTTTCCTCCTTTGTTTTTTTTTCTTTCGCTCGTCACAGCGAGCTCACTGCTCGCTGCAAGTAGCGAGCCGCGAGCAGCGAGCTCGTTGCTCGCTGTTGCTTGCTTGCTGCTCGCTGCGAGCAGCGAGCTCGCTGCCAGCAGCTCGCTACGAGTAGCGGGCTGCGGGCAGCTGCTGCTGCTGCTGCTACTGCTCGCTGCTGCTGCTTGCTGCTGCTGCAAGTTGCTGCTGCTGCTGTGGGCTGCTGCTGCCAGCCACTCCACCTGGATGACGTCGCCATGTGCGTCATCGCCAGCAAGCGCCTGACGTGGCCTGCCGCTCACCTCCTTGCGTCCAGCATGGGGGTCAGTGCTGCCGGAAAAAATCCGGCAGCATTTCCCCTGGCCCAGTGGCCGTGGGAAAAATTCTGACGCCGCCACCAGGCAGGTCAATGCTGTCGGAAAAAATCCGGCAGCATTTCCCCTGTACTGGCGCGTATGGGGGGTCCGCCGGCGTAGTCAGGCACCTGTACGCCAGTCGTCTGCTGCTGCTGCTATGCTCTGGGTTTGTTACTCAGAAACGCGCACGCCAGTGTTAGCGTCAGAAAGCAGCTGAAAACTGGAAGTAACTGATTAGGAGTGAAGAATGAGCAACAATGGGAGACCCCTCCAAGTTCTAGCTCCCCCCAGCTCTGTAGAACTTGTTACTCAGCTAACCAGCTAATCAGAAAATAGTCCTAGACCTATTGTTTAGCATGCAGGGTTTTCTCGGTGAGCCCTGCCAGACGGCCGACAGCCCAAAACTCGGGCGTCGTCCGTGTTGCCTAAAAACTGGACCACACAAAAATACCGACGCTGCGAATGCAGTCGTGCGGTCAGAATCAGCTAGAAAAATAGCAGCAAAGAGTTATGGCTGCCCGAACCCAGGCAGTGCCTACGATGGTCCATGACTCCAAACAGTGCCACGCAACATCAGACATGGACCCTAGGCAGAGCATGACGCTGCAGTCGCATGCAGACAACATCTGCAGTGACAGTGAACGCCGGCGGCCCAACCGCCGAGGAGGCCTGCCGATGGAGCTGAGCGCGTCGACGGAGGGAGGAGGCTCCAGCGAAATGCGAGTAGGCCTCAGCGTGCGTCGGCTCCACTGGACGACACTCTAGCAGTGTCGAGTCTCACCGTCAGTCATCTGCACGCTGATGTACACAAGCCGGGAGGACACAACAGAGCACAATGGGAGATGCGCAAAAACCAACAGGACTGAGTGTGCGGCTTGCTGACCCCAAACTTTGTGCCAGAGCAGCACTGGCTGCTTAGCTGTGAGAGAAAACACTCAAACTCAAAAGTTAGTGCCAGAATTGCAATTGGAAGTGATTAATGACTGAGTTGACAAAAAGAATGAGGTTGGTGAGAGACCCTCCCACACTAGCCTAGGCCCTCAACTCTGTGAGGCTTGTTACTCAGTCTACCAACCAATCAGGAAAATGCACTTTTTTCTGGCTTGTGGAATTTTGTCGTGAGCCCTGCCAAAGGACCGACAGCCCCAAACCCGGGCTTCACCCGCTTGTCCTGAAAACTGGACCATACCAAAATGTGCACACTGCAAACGCAGTCGTGCAGTCAGAATCAGCCAGAAAAATCACACACAAGAGTCATGGCTGCCTAAGCCTAGGCAGACAGTGTGCTAGAGAGAGCAGTCGTCCATGACTGTCGGTAGCGTGAGCGCCGGTGGCTGCTATCGATGGAGCTGGGCGCGCTACCATGTGGGAGACTCCACGCAAGGTGACGGGAGCCTTGCCTCTCAAGACGGTGTGACGTCCCCTTCATCACTTAGCACCCGTCGTCGTCAACGTCCGCCAAGTCAATCAGCTGCACGAGCATTTACACCAGCCAAGAGGTCACATCACAGATGAGTGAGATAGTGCACACGCAAATCAGAACACTCACACATGACTCATGGGCGCTAGTGTACATGCACATGTAGAGGTCATACTTCAACAGTGCACAAAGTGATGGAGTGACGGAGGGGACGTCACACCGTCTTGAGATGCACACTCTTCATGTGACTCGTTGGACTATTGGGGCATGAGACCATGAGAGAGTGAGGGCATACATGTGATGGAGGGGACGTCACACCGTCTTGAGATGTGCACACCGTCTCAAGACGGTGTGACGTCCCCTCCATGAGAGAGTGAGGGCATACATGAGGCAGAACTGGGTAAGGGAGCTCACAGATACAAGACAATGCACTCATGGATGTAGACCAACCAAGCTAACAGCCCTTTTGAACGATGCGCGCTTGACGACTTTGGACAAGAAGTCAGCCAGCTGTCGCACTGTCTTACCCACACAATGCGGATGCAACCCTCACGCAACAAAGTGCACACACAGTGATACTCCACATTGATTTACTTTGTGAGGGTGTGATGAATGCCATCATTGTCTGCAATGGCGATGCACTCTCATTGTCACAATGCAGTGTGATGGACGATGCAGGCTGACAAAACTCACAGAACAGACAAAGAAGCACACACCCTCGCATACACGAGTGCCAAATGCCATGTACTCTGCCTCTGCACTACTTCCTTGAATGCACCCCTGATTGCCACTACGCCCTGCGATACATGTGCCATCAACAAGGAAGATCCATCCTGTGCAGCTCTTGCCATTTGTGCTTCCAGCCCAGTCACTATCCGTGTAGCCCCCAGTGACTACAGACGGCCAGTACCGGAACGTCAATGCACAACGTGGGGTGGAGACAACGTATCCCACCAGACAAATTGTTGCATCTAAGTGCAGCTGGTGTGGAGACTGAGAGAACTGAGCCAGTAGGTTCACGGTAAAGGCAATGTCTGGCCGCGTGGTGGTGGCGAGGAACATGAGTGACCTAATGACACGAAGCCTTTAGCCTGATGTAGACATTTGGTGTAATGGGAGTGGATTCACTTAGTACGGTGGACAAGAGGTCCGCAAAGCGCTCAGCCAACGTCTGCACGTAGGCTGCCTGATGCACACGGATAATGCAATGTACACGGTCACGCTCATTCTCCATGCCTGGAAACACCTGTGCAGGTCCAAGATCTTTCATCTTGTATGTGGACTGTAGAAAATCCTTCACTTACTGGAAAGCGACGAGGTCAAGGGATGCGATGAGCTGATCGTCCACATAGAAGAGCACGATGACAAGGGTGGTGGCCACTGGGGTGAAGAAGAGAGCAAGATGTGTGGTCTTGCGCATCAAGCCACCCTTCATGAGGGTGTGGCTGATCTCAATGTTCCAGCGCCTGGGGGACTATTTGAGGCCGCGCTATGCGGCTAGGAGCCAATCATGAACCGCAGCCACTGAATTGCTTTTCTACCAGAGGTAGAACATCCATCAAAAGTGAGAGTAGTCATCAGTGTGGGTGAGAACGTAACGTCCACGCTCCACAATAGACTTGACAGGTAAGGGACCCATGAGTTCAGAATGGACCAGCTCAAGCGGATGGAAGGCGCGGGAAGAGGAGACAGGATAAGAGGACCTCTTCATCTTACCCTAAGTGCAATAGATGCATTCAGTTTTGAAAGGAAACTGAAAGGTAGGTGGATCGAGGCCAAGGAAAGGCTCCACACGAAGCATGCTCTGAATTTCAGAGGTATGTACGTGGCACAGGTGACGGTGAAGGAGGTGAGTTTGCTGCGGGGACAGAGTGCTTGTGACAAACACATGCGCACCATCTGAAGACAGGGGTAAGGACACATAAGACAAACAAGTGACGTACCATAAGTCATCACGAGACTCTACACACAACATGACACGACCAGACGGAAGAAGAGTGACTGTGCCAGTGCCACGAGAGTACAGAACATCCATTCTCATGCGGTCAAGAGCAGTGTCGAACAGAAGGCTGAGCTCAAGGCCAGGCACATACAACACATCATTGACGTAGACATTGCAAGATGGACCCCAAAAACGAACAACACCAACACCACGAACAAGAAGTACCTGACCGGACCCCGTCCAAATACTCTAGAGATCGCCAACTGGGCCAATCATCCTAAACTCCTGACGACAAGATTTCATGTGATGTGTGGCGCCAAAATCAATGATCCGGGTGCCATCAGGGCCGTGGACAGATGTGGTAGCATTGCACTCAGCGACCTTACATGAAGCGGGCAACGGGCGCTACACATGACGATGAGACACAAAGCATGTCTGCCAATCATCAAGCCACGTAGAATCATCCAAAAGGGGAGTAGGAACACAACAGTCAGCCACAGGAGGATCACCGCAGAGAGCAATCTGAGTCTGACAACTGTCTGTGACCTCTTGACTAGCAGACATACAACTGGTATTACCTTGAGGCTGACGAGGAGGGATGCCGAGGCAGTGGGCAATGAACAACTCTCGCTGGTGCTCGAGAGCAGAGGGCCCAGGAGTCTTGAGGTTGTGCGACATGGCCATGCCGGATGGAGGACCTGAGGTGTAGCTGAGCTGCGACACTGGAGGTGACCACGCTGGATACGGAGTCCATTTAGTAACAGGTCCAACAGAACACATGAAAGGAGTTGGGGATGTAGTCACAACTGCTACTGTGCCAGTGGAGGAGACCGCTGCTAGTAAAGTGGAGGAAGCGCCAACTGGAGAGGCGGTAGTAGCTGTAGCGGTACCAAGGCGCCGCTCACGCTTGCGAAGCATGGCGCTGACGACACGAGACTCATCAGTGGGTAGTGGACATGTACACCAGCCATGACCCGCCTGGCCACAGTCGTGGCAGACAAGAGAGATGCTATGAGAGGAGCTGCTTTCTGACGGCTGCTGGGTCTTTCCCTTCCCCTTCTTCCTACATCCCCCCTTTATTGCGGCCAGCACCATGCGTGGCTTTGGCGCCACCAGGGGTCCCAGTCGACGAAGGTGTAGGAGAGGCAGAGCTGATTGATACTAATGACTTGTGTCTCGATACTACAGAAGAGTGTCCTGAATCGCCTCCTCCGAGTCCAAGAGCCGGGATTAAAACCAAGACACTAGGGTGCCCTGGGACGCCGTGGCCTCCAAGATCTCGAGGTCCAAATCGACGAGGATGTTTTGCATAGTCGGGAGTCACGCTGTTCTTGAGGGTGAGAGGAGTGGCTAGCAGAGGCCTGCCTTGCCGAGCCGACAGAGAAGATCCTGTGAACGGTGCCAATGGGCGGTGACAGACTCTGAGTCACCGATCCTGAGGTCGCTGAAATGCCTCAAAAGGTGACTGACGACGGCCTGGCCAGAAGGACGGTAGGGATGTGTGAGGGTACTCCAGGCCTCACGGGGATCAGGGTCAGTGCAGGCAGTAGGATCGCCAATGAAGGGCTCAATGTCAATGTGATCACTCTCTGGTGTGGCAAAGACAAGGACCCTGGCTGCACAGCTTGCTTCGAACAACTCCTCGTGGATGGAGGAGTCGTACTTCAGGGTGTAGTAGGGCTAGAGGCCCTCACCCTGAGGCCAGAGGCGAAATAGTAGCTCCTAAGATGCAAAATCTCCAACCTCAAGGTGGGGTGGTGGTATCTCACACACCAAAAACGGACTGCTGCTACTGTTGCTGGAGCTGATGGGCTACTGTCTGAGCCGTGGCACAGATTGTGGGATTAAGCTGGTCATGCAGGGGCGGCTGGACGGTGGCAATCTAGACAGAGTGCAAGGTGGCAAGAAGTGTCCGCAGGTCGTCAACCTGCTGTTGAAGAGCGGCGACTGGGTCAGTCAACGACGTCACCCTAGCAGAGCTGGACTGTACGACACTAGCGATACCGGGTCTGGCCATGGTAACGGATGGCTGACACTGCCCCTAATACTGTGTTTGTTACTGAGTGACAATAACAGTTGTAAAAAGAAATCAGTAACTTCTTTTTCTGGGCGAGTTGTTAGAAGGAGAAAAAATGACGGTTTTTCTTTTTCCAGAAATGCTCTTCCAGTTCTTGGGTACCCCCTTCAAGAATTTGCCCAAATTTCCTGTTTTTTTTTTCTCTCGTTGGTTTCCGCGAGCCCGTCGGAGCTGCGCAGAAGCCTGCGTAGCTTCCGCGGCACCTGCTGCTTTCTACCGAGACTACCGTTGGTGCTGCTGCTTTATCGCTCATTCTGCCACTGTCGGTGCTGCTGCATACTACTGTTGCGATCACTATGAGTTGCTATAGCGGTTGATATTGCCGCTGTTGCCGCTGCTGCTGCTACCGCTACAACTGTTGTTTCTCCTGCTGTTGCTGTTGTTACCGCTTGTGCTGCTACGGCTGCTGATGCCACATTGTTGTAGCTGCTGCTGCACGGTGCCCCAGCTATCACGCGGCTGTTATGAGCTGCTCAGCTGTTACGCGGCTGGTGCTTCTACTGCTTCTGTAGCAGCTGTTTCCTGGCTGCTGCTAATGCTGCTGCTACTGCTGCTACTGCTGCTTGCTGCTGCCGCTCCTGCAGCGTGGCAAGCAGGGAGCGAGGGGGAGGAGGAGTCCAGATTGTTTTTCTCTTTATTCCCGGATCTCCGGTTTCCGGGTCTGGCGGGTCTGATTCCACAGCTGTTGACGTGGTTGCACCCGGGAGGAAGTGTACACCGGGTAGTAAGGATACGCCAGGTACAGAGAGGAGGAGGTAGAGGGAAAGAAAATTGGGAAGCAGTGGGGAAACTTACCTGCTGCTTGGCGGTGCTGTTGCCACATGCGTCGGCTCCATTGTGGGCACTGTGCCTCTTTGCGTTGGCCAGGTGACCACCTACAGTACCACCACCGTGAGGCCAATGCCGCAAAAAACATGTCAGCAACATTTCCCTCGCGTTAGGATCATTTTGAAGCCGCCACCAGGCACGGCTAACTCTGCTGGGAAAAATCCAGCAGAGTTTTCCCTGCACTGGCGCGTATGGAGGTCCGCGAATGTTGACTTGCACCAGTATGCCGCTGCTGGTGCTCAGTCTGCTGCATCCACTATGCTATGGCTCTGATACTAAGCTTGAAATGATGCCGCGCTATTCTGGACAAGACTATTTCATGCCGCCTCACACACTTGGACGAAAATGTGTGGCTTGCTGTGTCCAGACTTAACGCCTGAGCAGCACTGGCTGCTCAGCCGTGAGAGAGAGCACTCAAACCCAAAATTTAGCTCCAGAACTGCAGTTGGAAGTGAGTGATGACTGAGTTGACAGGAAGAGTGAAGTTTGGTGAGGGATCCATTCCAAAAAAAACCTAGGAACACTCACCTCTGTGAGGCTTGTTACTAAGTCTACCAACCAATCAGGAAAATGTACTATTTTATGGCCTGTGGGGTTTTCTCGGTGGGCCCTGCCAGAGGACCGACATCCCCAAACCCGGGCGTCGCCCGTTTTTCCTGAAAACTGGACCACACCAAAATGTTCACACTGCGAACACATTCCTGCAGTCAGAATCAGCTAGAAAAATCACACACAAGAGTTATGGCTGCCTAAGCCTAGGCAAACAGTATGCTATAGAGAGCAGTCGTCCATGACTATCTATGCCATTAGCGCCGGTGGCTGCTGTTGATGGAGCCCATTGCTACCAAGTGGTAGACTCCATGCAAGGAGAAAGGATCCACGTCTCTCAAAATGGTACGACGTCCCCTCCATCGCTCAGTGCCCGCCGTCGTCAATGTCTGCCAAGTCAATCATCTGCACGAGAATATACACCAACCGAAAGGTCACAGCACTGATTAGTGAGACAGTGCACACGCAAATCACAACAAAAGTCAGCATGCTGCTCCCACTTGTCAACACCAATCAGTCGCACGTCACCATGTACCACGTGTTTGCGTACAAAGGGATGCTCGATGTTGATGTGCTTTGTGCGAGTGTGATGCATGCCATCGTGCTCAGCAATGCAACACGTGCTCTCATTGTCATAGCAAAACATGATGCAATGGATGGGTTAGCGTAGCTGTTGCATGAGACAAAACAACCACATGCTTTCACAGACACCATTCCCCAACGTACTTGGCCTCAGTCCAGCTACGCGTGACACAAACTTGCTTGCCACTCTTCCAAGATACAACATCGCCGATGAGGAAAATGTACCCAAATCGGCCACGCAAAACACGATCTTGGGCCCAATCATTGTCAGTGTACCCGTCCACCATGACAGAGGGCTGCACAAAAATAAAAAAGCCAAGACAAGGAGTGGACATGCCGTAGCGCACGACATGTAACGCCTCCTTGAGATGGAGGCAATACGGACCTAGGGTGATCTGGGACAAGATTTTGCCTGCAAACGTAGTTTCAGCATGCATGGTGGTACCAAGGAACATCAAGGGCCCGATGACCTGGAGGTACGTCGTGACGTCAACGGGCTCCCCCAACCGAGCAGGTCTGGCTGTCTTCAGGAGGCAGTGCCCTGTGGGAGTCATGGGCATTGAGACATTGGGAGCAGTAGCCAACAGGTTGACAAAATCCATAATGTGCTAGCTCACCTGTTGTTTCGAGGGTGCAAACGTACCCTGCCTCATGTACATGGATAACTCATCGCTGATGGACATGCTCAATCTCCATGCCTAGATTGATGTGGACAGGACCGAGATACTTCATCTTGTATGTGGACAGGAGGAGAGCCTTCATAGCCTGGAAAATCCAAGGATCCGCTGAGGTGATGAAGAGGTTTTTAACATACACCAAAATGGTAATGAAGGATGCCGATGGATCTGTCGCGAAGAGAGTGGGGTCAAGTCGATTGCGACAATATCCATCGCCTTCAAGGGTGACAGAAATATCAAGGTTCAAGTAGCATGGAGACTACAAGGCCTTGAGAAGGCGACAAACACGGCTGGTACAATCGTCAAAGCCAGCTGGCTGAGCTAGGTAGATCTCCTAGTTGAGGCAATCGTGCAAGAACACACTGTTCACATCCATCTGATGCAGCTCCCAGTTAAGCTTAGTCACCAGACCGAAGAGCACCTTGGTGGCATCGAATTTCAGGCTAGGAACTTGAGAAAAGCCCTTGGTAGTGAGGAGAGCCTTATTATGCTTAACCATACCGTTGGGCTCACGCTTGCGTCGGAACACCCAACATGCGGTAATGGCTTCACAACCAAATGTCTTAAGCACCATGCTATGTGATCCCATCGAGCTCCTCATGCATGGCCTGCTCCCAGAGATTCACATATGGAAAGGGGCGAGCCTGGCGGACGGTGTTCGGATCGGGTGGCAGAACCGTGCTACCATGCATAGTGAGTGCAGTGGCGACAAAGGCGTGACACACGGCGGGAATTTATTCAAGAACTACGACAACATGGAAGAACTTGTTCGCGATTATGAAATAGCCGACTGATGAGTTGGACTGGACGACAGCCGCCGCTAGACCAAGTGCATCCAGACTGGTGGGAGGAGCTAACTGGTGACTAGTGGGGGCCAAGGCTGGTACAAAAGGTTGAGCGAACACAGTACGGCCGGCAGAGGGTTCAGAATGAGAGGACAACTACAAGGGATGAAGCCGACCACCCGAAGCCTGACTGTACGGGGCCGGGACATATGAGGGTAGAGGAGCTAGCAGGTTTGCTACGAAAGGAACCAGTAAGGAATCAGGGTGCAGTAGAGAGGTTCCAGATGACACGGGTGATGATACAGGTGAAGATGCGGGAGATGATGTTGGCGAGGAAAAAAACATGGCACCAGGTGATGACATGGGCAGTGAAAGTTGCGCATATGAGGATGCAAAAGCGTATGCGGACGTAGACAGGGAGACATGCAACAATGTAGGTGCCAATCATGTAGGAAATGGTGTAGGTAATGGCATAGGGAGCGATGTGTATATGGGTACGGAGACGGACGTTGGCAAGGGTGCAGTCAATATGGAAGGCACACAGGGGAGTGGAGAGCCGCTCGAGGGCCATCCAGCCCAAGAGCTGCTCTTGGTGTGCAAAACTTGGCCAAGAGAGGGGGTACGATGGAAAATTCAACACTGAACTTTCTCTCAAAGAAGAGAGCCTCACGTGACTCAATGACAAAAAAATCTCTTGGTCCTCGAGCGCCACGCCTTGGATCGCAAAAAAATATAGTGGAATGGACACAAACACCCGCGAGGGGAGAGCTTCCAATTGTGCTAGTCCTCAAATATAGTGGAATGGACACAAACACTGGCAATGCTCCCCCAAACCCATGCAAGGTGCAAGTCAGCATGGCGATGGTACCGGCGTTTGTATAGAGTGACCGTGGAAGCAGCCGATGAGGAGCCTGGTTCCACACCCAAGTCATGTACTTCATGGCCTCTAAAGAAAAATCTCTAGACAAGCCAAAATCAACCTGTATAGTGCAAATCCCATCCGCAAGTTTATGGTTTACGGTTTCCGTTTCAGGAATGCCCATCTCCTGGAGGGTATAGGGCGTGGAAGACTCAAACGGTACAACAAACAATGCAAGAAAAGAAAGGTTGGGTCCAATGAACTCGCTACCACGATTGGAGCAGAACACATGCAGATTATGCGAACAAACATGCTCTACCTAGAAAAGCTTGGACTCAATTGTGGAACCGACATCACTCTTTGGACAGAGGGAAAAAGTCCATCGGAATCATGAATAGTCGTCAGTCAGACAGAGGACATAACGACCGCCACCAAGCAACTCGATTAGGAATGGCTTCATGAAATCAGCATGGACAAGAGCGAGAGGCTCATGGGTACAAGATTTGGATACCCGAAAGGGGGAATGATGCATTTTTCCTTGCACAAACTCTGTAAAGTCAGTGGTGCAAGGAGCTAGGAAAATGGCAGCATCCAGACCAGTGGTAGGCTGATGGAATAGAAAGCTGTAAATGGTAGTGGTGTTCACATGGAAGAGGCAAGGATGAAGCAAGCGCAGACGTGCTAGGTGCAAACACAGGGACACAATACAACTTGTTGTAACAAAGGCCACGAAGCACAAAACACCTAGATGAATTCAACAAAGCAGCGCCAACGCCACGAGATGCGACAAAGTCCATGATATGAACTTTGAGGATGGTGACCGACAGCAGGCTTACCTCAAGCGCAGGCACATGCAGCACATCAGACATGAACACATTATTGGAGGAAGCAACAAACTACACGACACCAACATCTTGCACAGACAGCATTTTCCCTGCACCAGTACGGAAAAAGACGGACATTCCCGAGAGGCCTGAACAACACAACGACGTCATGGTGAGTGGCTCCAGAGTCGAGAATCCAGAAATAATGAGATACACGAATAGGGTACAAGACATGACATGCAACAACTTGAAATGAACCGGAAGCAGACGGCAAAGCATGCCCAAGACAAGGGGCCAAAAGACGAGGGCATGTAGCATGCTGCCACTCCTCAATCCATGAGTCACTCACAACCAAACTGTCCAACGATGCTCACCGGAGGGATCCATCTGACTCGCAATGGTGACCAGAGGAGCCAACCGCCAAACTCATACCACAGGAGATATTGTGTGGTCATAACTGACAAGATGTTGAGTGAGATGCTAAGGAATACTGGTTAGCTAGCTGATAGGGGCTCGAGAAGGCTGGCGGAGGAGGAGTCAGACTGATGGATGAAGCCGACGTATGCAACCAAAGATAATGGATGTAGCACACTAAAGGTGGTCCGTAGAAATATGACTTCCAATAGGACGGTGACCATGCTGTTCCAGCTCGTAGAAGCACATGCAATGCCATGTCGTCAACGGGACAACAAATCACAGAGGATCCCATTGTGCTCGGTGCACAAATTGAACAGTTAATGGGTCTCCTAAGGTACTAGGATGAAACCTCGAGTACATGGGTCTCGACCAACAGGGGTAACAATGAGAAGAGAGTACAATGAGAAACGGGAGAAAGAATATGGAGAATCCAACAAGGCCAGGGAGAGGTCCCAGACGTACCTAACTTTCAACCCATGCAGAAAAGGGTCTCCCAAGGAACTAGAAAAATTCCCTAAGTTTCCAGGTCTTGATCAATTCATAATGGCTGAAAGTGGGAATAAAAATGGAGAAACAAAAAATTAACAGTGAAAGGAAGTGGCAATAAATTGCTGCAGAGGTTGGCTGCCAAGGTAGGGGACACAGATTCATCCCAAGTGTGGAGAACTGGCTTTCTTTTTTTGGGGGGTTGTCTTGAGGTCAGGCTGGGGCTTTGCTGGCGGACGGACTCACTGGTCGGAGGGCTTGTCGATTGATGAGCTCGTCGGTTGGCCAACTCGTCAAGCGAAGAGCCTATCAGTTGATTGCCTGTCCGTTGAGCTACATGGGAGGCAGCTTCCCGCCAGTAAAAAAGCACTGGCTCCAGTGGCTAGCACAGTTGTAGTGCATGCTCAAGGCCATTGGTGTCCGTCTCTGCTGGACCACACCTGCTGCTGTAGTGCGGCTGCCGCCGTTGCTGCTATTGATACTACGTGCAATGTTGCTACTGCTGTACCCGTCACTACGGTAGCCTCTGCGATGATGCAAGGGCTACAACGGTGGCTGCCGCTACAGCTACCAGCTGCTGTGAAATCCACGAGCGCCAGCAGCTGCTACTGGTGTTGCTTCTAGTATAGCTGCGAGCTGCGAGCACTGCTGCTGTGGGCTGTGACTGCCGCTGGTGCTGCTACTTCACTGGTGCAAGCTGCACATGCGACTGCTGCTGCTGTTCATAGCTGAAATTGCTACTGCTGTTGCAGATATGGCCAAAGGCAGCCGCAGGAGATGCTGCTGTTGCCAGATCGGCAGGTCTACAGCTGCTTCTGTTGTGGCAGCCGCCACAAAAGTTGCTGAATGTGGCCGCTGTTTTTGCTGCCAGAATAGGCAGCTCTGGAGATGCGGCTGCTGTGACAACTGCCATGTGCTACTATAGCTGAATGGGGCCACTGTTGCTACTGCCAGATCTACAGTGGCTTCTGGGGAAATGGCCAAGGGTTGCTGCTGCTGGCAACAGAAGTTCGTGTTGCTACCAGGCTCTACTGCGGATGCAGCCGTTGCTGTTGTTGCGGGTGCTTTGGTGGTACAGAATGCAGCCTTTTTGCAACTTCGCCGCCAAGATGACAGCTACGAAAAAGGAAGCTGCCAACACATTTTGACAGCGTCCCGCCTCCGGCTCTGCCGGATAGCTTCGTGTCATGAGCCCTCAGCTCAAGGCTGTCGCGTTGTCAGGATATGTGTACCCCAACCAACCCAGCCCTGTCCATCTGAGGAGTCTTTGCTTATGCTATTGTGTAGTATGTTGGGGTGTAGTAGTGTAGTGTATCTACTGCTCTGATACCATGAGGGAATGAAGAAAGCCTCAAAGCAACTGTCAATGTGAGAGGGTACATTCTATAGGACACAACGTGATAAACGATACTTCAAAATATGGAGAGACGGTGGAGAAACACTTGAAATCATAGAATTTAGTGTTGTAGAATAAACGAAGCAAGGGACATACTCCCAAGAAGAGCGTGCATCTGTGCACCGCTTCCATGAATCCATTGCAAAAAATCATCAAATTACCTAGGAGATACTTAGGAGCTCACAAGCAGAAAGCATAATGAACTCAGTAACGGTAAGAGTTGCTCGGTTGCCCAAATGAAAATCCGAAAGAAGCACCAGACACATGAGGAAAATCTGTACACAGTGTAATAAAGAAAGAGCAAATTCAAAACGATGGAGAAAACGACCCCAGGAGTGGGCCATAGAGAAAATGCCTCTTACCACCAAAGAGCCAGAAAGTCGAGGGTGAAAGTGGCGATGTAGCTCTCGACCACCGACGTGTGCCTACGAGTGAGTGATGTCGGGTCCAGAGGTCACCGTGACTGAAACAACACCCATTTGGCAGGCGATAACAAATCACAAGAAGGAAGGAGACACATCAACATCAATCTTGGGTGTCATGAACGCAGGTTACCAACAGCATGCACAGCCGTCTTGAACATGCTACTACTGAGTACCTTGGTAAGAAAGTCTAGCTGCTGTTGACGGGCATCGACCCAGAAAACCTGAACTTCTCTTGCAGCAATACGCTTGTTGACAAAGTGATGCTTAGTATTAATGTGCTTTATGCGAGGATGATGCCTGCCATCACGCTCAGAAAATGCCTTCGTGCTCTTGTTTTCGCAGCGCAGAGTGATATAGTGGATGGGTACACGTAACAGTTGCAGCAAACAGCAAAGCCACACACTCTCACATGTACCTGCGCCATGTGCCACGTATTTGGCCTCACTTGATTCGTGTGCAACACACCCCTGTTTACCACCTTTCTAAGAGATGGAAGTCACACCAACAAAAAACATGTACCCATTGCGACAGTGTACATCTCTTTCATGTGCCCGGTGACTGTCAGAGTGGCCATCAACAATCACAGAGGGTTGTGCCTGATAGCACAGCCCAACACGCGCTGTCAAGAGCGTGTTACAAACGACGCACAGTGCAGCCTCAATGTGCTTTCGACGAGGCTGATGGTAGAATTTAGTCAAGCATTTGACCAAGAAGGCCACATCTGCACAGGTTGTGGTGGTAAGGTACATAAGGGACCCGATAACGCCGAGGTTATTGGTGACATCAACTGCCTCCCCTTGCATTGATGGATTGGGACGTGCTGCTCTGCCGGAGTCATTGGACTAGACGCAGTGGGGGCATCGGATAGCAAAGAGGCAAAGGGATCTTTGAGGCTGCAAACACAAGCAGCCTGATGGACGTGAAGAGTACAAACGTTGAGGATCCCGTTCCAGCTCCAAGCCAGGAAACACGCGAGCTAAGCTGATTTCCTTGATCTTGACTATGGACTGTAGGAGGGACTTCACTGAGTAGACGGCAGCAAGCTTGGGAGAGGCAATGAGCAGATCATCGACGTTGACGAGGATAGCCACAAAGGGCACTGTTGGGGCACTCAAAAATAGTGTTAGGTCAACAGTGTTGCAGCGATAGCCACCTCTATCAAAAGTGGAGGAGATCTCCATGTTCCAGTAGCATGGCGACTTCTTGAGCCCGTTCGAGGCCTTTTGTTGTCGCCATACCATTTTTGTGCCATCGGTGAAACCTGGTGCTTTTATATATCATATAGATCTCTTCATTGAGACGTCCATGCAGGATCACATTGTTGACATCCATCTGTTTGGGTTCCCAGTCATGTTGTGCGACCAGACTCAAGAGTGTGTGTGCGGTGGTATTCTTTCTGACTGGAGCAAACTTCTCATCAAAACCAATCCGAGGGGTCTGATAGAGCCCTTTCTCCGTCAGGTGAGACTTGTATAGGTTGACCTTGACATCTGGTTTTAGTTTGCGTTGAAGAACCCAGTGATTTGAGATAGCTTTGCGCCCCGCTGGAAGGTCCACAAGCTGAACGATTTCATGCTCTTAGAGAGCGGTCAACTCCTCTCGCATGGCCCTTTTCCAGACGTTAGTGTCAGCTGCCTCTCGAGCCTGCTGAAATGTGGGAGGCTCTAGTGGGATTTTAAGGAGTCCACTTGCTGCAAATCATGTAGCAATACAGCCTTCAAAAGAGAAATCGAGAGTATTGTGGAACCAATGTGCAACTAGTGCATATCCCATTGCTGGCTTGGGATGGAAAACACTGAAAACAAGACCAAGTGCATCGAGGCCAGTGGGCCTGACACATGGCTCAATAGTAGAGGAGGATTCACTGGAGCGTGTGAGACACTGAGAGGACTCGGAATTTGATTGTTGTTGGAGAGAGCAAAGCCACCCTCCATGTGTTCATGGCTCTGGGCCGATAATGGGACCAGGGAACACCAGGAGTGACATAGGGAAATCGACAGGCCCCATCATCTGTAATATGGAAGTGGGAAGTGAGTCAGGGGGAATTGTGTCAAAGCACTGACTGTGGCGGGCACATGTGCCGACTCTGGAGACGATGCAGCATAAGAAGCAAAGTCCGACGAAGATTTTGGAGGGGAAGCTGACGGTACTCTAGACGTCGAGGACTGAGGGGGAGACTCAATGTCAGTGGAAGTGACCCGTGACGGGTGTGTAGAAGAAAGAGGACCAGTGGAGGGAGGAGAAGATGGGCCTCCAAGATCGGAGGCTATGAAAGAACCATCCCCCAAGTCGATGAATGAAGGCGAAAGAGGAGGATGGAGTGACACGGGACAAGTCACGCTAGAAGATTTTCTCAAGGAACAGCACATCGCACGATTCAACGATGTAAGACCAATCAGCATCCCAGAACCGCCAGGCCTTAGCCAAGGAAGAAACACCAAGAAAGGTGTAGAGACGAGCACAAGAAATAAACTTGCCATTGTGAAGGTCCTCATGGAGCCAGACATCGGACATAGCTCCAGACACAGGAAAGAAGTAAGTCCGTCCAACGGCAAACCAACGTTTGAAGGGAGTGAGATGAAGGGGAAGAGGGCAGTGAGGAAGACGGTTCTAGAACCAAAATACATAGGATATGATTTAAAGGGAGAAGAGATGAGGCAGGTCAGAATCGGTTAGAAAAGTGCGAACACCGTCAGGAAGACTTTCAGTCCAAAATGGCCAAGAGGGCCCATGACGTCTGCATGCAAAAGATTGAGGAGATGGGTGGTGCGAGGGTCTAAGGTAGAGAAATGGGACCGATCCTTTTCACCCTGAGAGCAGTCAAGGTATTTGGAAGTGCAGGGAGCAGGAAAGTTTGAGGCATCTAGACCATACGTGGGCTGAGTTTGGAGTAAGCGGTCAATCGCGGCAGATTGCATGTAGCATAAACGGTGACTTAGCAACTTTGTGTGCACCGGAGAAAGTGAGCAAAGGGAAGCCGCGGCTGCAGGGGAGGGTGCAAAGGAGGAAAAATGGAAAAGATTAGCACAATTTGTGACGTGAAGCAAGATGAAACCGGTGGTGTAATGCAGTATAGAAGTAATGCCACGGCCAGAGGAGAGGTCTATGCCCTAATCATCTAGACTCGTAACAGAGAGCAGACTCGGCTCAAGAGAGGGCACATACAGCGAGTCTGGGAGGAACAGCTCCTCTCCAGGGGGAACAAAGCAAACAACACTAACACCTTTAACGGGTAGAAGTTGGCTGGAACCAGTGAACAGGAATCAAAGCAAACCTCCAAAAACGAGGACATGATAGAGGTAAAGTGGGATGGTGATGTGTCAAAATCACCCTGGCACTATGAGGGCACTGCACGAGCCTTGGCTGTGGCTGTGCCTGTTGCAGCTGCTGCTGCAATGGGATCAGACTGGTTAGATCCAGAGCCAGAGGATGTGGAAGGGGGAGTGGTGGCAAAGGAAGCAACAATGCCAGCAGTGGTGGATGCAGCAGGAATGGAGCGCATAATAGGCTGGAGGCCATTTAGAACCAAATCAGCAATCTGTTCTGCAAAAGTGTCCTGATCACCCTATTTGTGATGCAGACGCTCTTCGGCTACGTGCTCTGAGGTGAGTGCACCTTGGAGTGCAGCGCGCTTGCACTGCAACTCTGCTTGCAGTGCAGAAAACGGTTCGTTGTCAATAGGTACAATGGCAGCGATGAAACATTGTTGAGAAATTTTTGGCAGACTTTTCCCTGCCATAGTTTGCATGAGAAAAATGAGGACGAACGTATCAGCTCAAGGCTGTGCTACAAGGCAATGGACCTGGATGCACAAACTTGCGCACACAGAGATAAAGAAGGGTGCAGTTTGCAAGGGCAAGCTCACCAGGCCTAGCAGCAGAGAGAGAAGCGAGGAGAAAGAGCTGCAGCAGCGGACACTGCAATGGAGGCCGTAGATACGAGCAGGCATGCATCACCAGAAAGATCATCAGCTGAGAGAGTGGAGACTGGTAATCATATAGAGACTAGGATAAGCATGTGGTGGCTGGTTGTCGATGTCGATGGAGTAGATGAGGCCAGTTTCTTGGACGTGTGGATGGAGATGACCACGCAAGATAGAGCGATGGCTGCTGCTGCTGCTGGAGCCACTGCATCTGCTGCAACAACAACTTGGGTAACTAGGTTGACTGAAGCTACAACAAGAGGACCCTGATCAACTGCGGCAGTGGTGTAGGTCATGACAGCCCTACAAGTAGCATCATTCATAGGCGTACGTGCAGCATGAGTGGTTGCAGAAAAAGAAGAGGTAACAACAATGCTGGAGACTAGCGTCAAGACTGAGAGAATATCAGAAGGTGCAGATGAAGTAGACTGATACCTGGATGAGGTTCCAGAGGCAAGATAATGACGTGAGGAAGGCCGATGAGCTACTAACAGGGCTGGCTGAGCTGCAACGCTGAAAGGCTGCATGTGTTCTATGGACAATGGGTGAGCTTACAGGTGTTTGACAATGATATTGATCATGTTGAGGTCCTTTGGCTGGTGCATCATGTGACGTAGGCAAGTTGTAAGAAGCTGACTCGCACTGTGCCGCATAATCAGTGGCATCCTCCCTCTCGTAGTCCTTGGTCGGGTCGTAGTCCTCGTTGGGGTCATAGCTGGGGCTTCAGCAGATAGGTCGTGACCAATGCTCACGCTCAGCCTTGGCCTCAGAGTATGCAACCTCTTCTTTGATCTGGTAGCGCTCACGAAGGGTTGTAGGTGACGTAAGGATGGGCTCAGTATCTGGTGGTGATGCCAGAGTGTTAGATGTCCAACTGTCCACCGGGCAGCTACTTATCAAATTGATGCGTAACTGCTGCTATTGTTGCGGAATTTTCTGTGGCTGCAATATTGGGAGATGTAGGGACACACCAGCCCATGAGGAAGCTGATGTATCCAATGTGGCGGTAATAGCTGTGATGGTGTACCGGCAAATGTAGATGCCTGTGAAATGCGCGTGTAACAGTGGCTGCTACTGCGGCTGTTGCGGATGCAGTTGTGCACACTTGGAGGCTGATGCACCAAAGATTATTCACGGTGTTGATGCGGCAACTGTGGCTGTAACAGTGCCTGCATGAATGCAGAACCCTGTGGACCATGCATGCAGTTTCTGCTGCTGTTACAACAGCTGTGCTTGCAGAAATGCTCGCGCGGGTGAATGCACCTTGACATCTGCGGGAGCTCCTGCTATTGCTGCAGTTACTACGCTGGACATGCTCAAGTGTAGAGGCACCCTAGAAAATCTAAATTATCAATGCAGCGGACGGCCGCGGCTGCGGAAGCAGAGAAAGAGTGGGTGCAGATGCAACTCGTGCGTGCGAGCATGGCTGCAGCAGGTGATGCAACTGCTGCTGCTGTTGTGGTCCACGCTTGGGTGCATTTGCATGCCGAACATGTGTGCAACAGCTGCTGTTGCTGCGGTTTCCTAATGCTGTGGCTGCGGCTGCTGCAGCATGCATGCTGCTTAGGGCCTGCTGTGAGACGTAAGCACTGCTTCTGGTGTTGCTTAGGTTGCCACGGCTGCTGTGGGAAATGCGTGTGAGAAGAATGGCACCCACGGCAATAGGCACCCCAGAATCGTGGAGAAACTCCCCTTTACTTTGCGTGAAGCTTTACTTCCCTGCTCTAATTTGATACCAGCAGGTATTAGAAACTGCTAGGCTATACCGTGTGTCCAAACATGATCGCATGAGAAGGAGAGCACACACGGCACCATGAAATGGAGCAATCACCCTTTGGGAAAGGAAAGAAGTGTCACAAAGTACACTGCAAGTAACAGGGTGGCGAGGTAGTACCAGCTGGTTGACCAGGCCACCCACGGTAAGCAATCAACATGGGACCCGGATGCCACCTCGGGATCAAACTGGATCAGTCAGCAATTGTGCCACCGGTGGTTTCTCACACGCCGGAGTTAATCGAGTCATGCGGTCCCGTAGGATCAGCTGCCCACCATCACCAAGCAATAACCTGCTAAAGCATGCATGAATAAAACAAATTGAACCACATGGATGAGAAACTTCACCACAGCTTCCTAGCAATGCTGCTGCTGACGTGGCGGCACAGACCGGTCAGCTTAATGCACTGGCATGCAAGCGGGTGCGAGAACAGCAAGGGTCAGGCTATGAGAGACAAGACAAGTCTCAGAAGCTGCATTTCAGTGAATGTGCAGAGAGAGTTGACAAATGACAGGTCCACAGCATAAATAGCCGCCGCGGCTCACAGTGGGTGGCGCACGCGGCGGCACCTGTCCGTCCTGAACCGGCCCAAAACCACTGTTTTGGCCATAACTATGCACACAGGCGTCCAAACGGAGCGCCGTCTGATCCTACGGATGCAAGACAAAAAGACGGACACAACGACTAGTCACACGCCTATGTCCGGCAGCAGTCGGAGAGTGTAAGAAAACAAACATGCAAATTAGCCTGGCAGGGCTGTCCACCGAGAAAATCCTGAAGGTCTCCAAACGCAGTCCGTAGGTCGTGGCAACCCTCTGGTACACCAGGTAGGCTACCAGGCAGCCTCCAGCGGGTGGAGCATCACCTCAGGGGACTCCGTCTCCAGCTGGGTCCGCCTCAGGGATCTGCACGAGCATGGACACGGCCGAGCGGTCACAACCAACTGTACAACTGTGTATGACTGACAATATCACAACACTCCCCCATGACCCAATGGTACGCATGTCCATACACGTGCAGAATGCGTGCCGGTGCAACACAGAGTGCTCAACAGAGACCCGGACAGTCACCCACTCTCAGACAGGGGTCGCAACCCGACAGAACGAACAGCCCCGAGGAACTTCCAACGAGCCAGTGCCTTGGTCAGAAAGTCAGCGCGCTGTAAGTCTATGCCCACCCAGACGATGGAGATCAACTGCTGCTCCACCAGATCGCGCACGAAATGATACTCGATTGCGATGTGCTTCGTGCGTGCGTGGAACACACCAGAGTTCTCAGCGATCGCGAGAGCACTCTGGTTGTCGCAGCGGAGGATGATGGTAGGCACCGACTGACCCAAACACTGAAACAGCCGCTGCAGCCACACCGCCTCAGCGGCGCCAGCGCCCAGAGCAACATACTCAGCCTCTGAGGAGCTGCGAGCAATGCACCCCTGCTTGCCGCTGCGCCAAGACACAGCGGTGCCACCAAGCAGGAACACGTAACCCGTGCGGCTGCGTCCATCAGGACTCCACGCCCAGTCGCTGTCGGTGTAGCCATCTACCACAACCGAGCACTGTCTCCGAAAGCAGAGACCGTGATACGGTGTGGAGACCACGTACCGGACGACTCGCAAAGCTGCGTGCAGAGCGCGAGCCCGAGGGGACTGACTGAACTGTGCGAGTAGGTTGACANTATCGTGCCTGATGGAGGAGGAGTGTCCGTCGACGACGATCACGCACAATCTCCATCCCGAGGAAAACAGCCGTTGGACCAAGGTCCGTCATCCTGTAGGCGGCCTGCAGGACCGCCTTGGCCTCCTTCACGGCCTCCAATGAAGGAGACGCAATCAGGAGATCGTCCACGTACACCAGAATGGCAGTGAGGTGCTCGGCTGTCCGTCGGATGAAGAGTGACGGATCGGCGTCGCTCTGGACGTATCCAGCCTGCGTGAGGGTGCGAGTGATCTCTTGGTTCCAGCACCGGGACGACTGCTTCAGGCCATACAAGGCCTTGCGCAAGCGCCAGACCTTGTTGCCTTCAACCTCAAACCCAGGTGGCTGGACCATGTAGATCTCCTCCTCCAAGGTGCCGTGGAGGAACGCATTGTTCACATCCATCTGGTGCAGTTCCCAGTCATGATGGGCAACCACACCAAGCAGCACGCGAGCTGTGGTCATGCGGCCAACAGGGGCAAAGGTGTCAGTAAAGTCCACCCCCTCAACCTGAGAGAACCCCTTGGCAGTCAAGCAGGCCTTATAGCGGTCCAGTGAGCCGTCAGGCTTCACCTTCTTGCGGAAGACCCACTTGGCCTGCACGACCTTCCGTCCCTCGGGACGGTCGACCAGCTCAAAAACTCCGTGCTCCCGGATGGCCCTGAGCTCGTCCTCACAGGCGGCCCGCCACTGCTCAGCATCATCTCCTGAGAGAGCCTCCTTTAACGTGTCTGGATCGGGGACCATCAAAGGAGAGCTCCGGGTGGCCAGGACACACGCCTCGCGGGTCAGACGGACCACAACCAGGTCAGCGGCAGCTGCTTGTGCAGCCTCGTGCTCGTCAGCGATCAGCTGGTGCCCAATGGGGCAGGCTGGGTGCACCTCCGTGTAGGTGCCTTGGACACTCAGGCCGAGAGCCTTCGTGCCAGGGTCACCACTGTGCACGCTGCGCGTGCGTCGTCTGGGTGGCGCAACCGCAGTCGGAGGTGCACGTGAGGCCAGTGGGCGGAGACGTCCACCTGGCCCACGGGAGTAGCCAGAGTCTGAGCTGACCGATGGCTCGGGCACAGGGAGGGCAGGTGCTATGTCTGGAGACGCTGCAGGCGTGGGCGAGACAGTCGCGGCAGGCGCTGGCGAAGCAGGCGCTGCAGGCGCGGGCGAGACAGTCGCGGCAGGCGCAGGCGAGGCGGTCGCGGCGGGCGCGGGTGAGGCAGGCGGTGCAAAAGTCGTCCGAACACAGAACCGTCAGCGTTTCTCGAGGAATTGAAACGCTGGCAAAAATTGACTTTTCGTCAAAAATTTCACCAAGTCTGTGATGACGTCAGCATACTCACTGCTGACGTCAGCAGGGGTCTGCTAACGTCAGCAGCGGGCTGCGGCCGTCGTCGCTGCCACTGCCGGTGCTGTTGCTGCCGTAGTGGCCGCCGCTGCCGCTGCTGCTGCTGCTGTGCTGCAGCAGCTCGCTGCCGATGCCACGCTGCTGCTGTTGTGCCGCTGTTGCTGCACTGCCGCTGCTGCTGCGCTGCACTGCTGCTGCTCTGCTGCTGCGCTGCTGCAGCGCTGCCGCTGCTGCACCGCGCTGCTGTTGCTGCGCTGCCGCTACTGCTGTGCAGCCGCGGCAGCGCTGCGCTGCTGCTGCGCTGCCGCTGTTGCGTTGCGCTGCTGCTGCTGCGCTGCCGCTGCTGCTGCTGCGCTGCTGCGCTGCCGCTGTTGCTGCGCTGCTGCTGCGCTGCTGCGCTGTTGCGCTGCTGCGCTGCCGCTGCTGCGCTGCGCTGCTGTTACACTACGGCTGCTGCTACGCTGCGCTGCTGCTCTGCTGCTGCGCTGCGCTGCGCTGTAGCGCTGCGCTGCTGCGCGGCTACTGCTGCTGCTGCCGCAGCCGCAGTTGTTGTTGGCTGTTGCGGCTGCCGCCAATGCCGCGGCTGCTGCTGCTGCGGCAGCTGCCACTCCCGCGGCTGCTGCTGCCGCAGCTGCTCCCTTCTGCCGCCGCTGCTGCTGCTTCCGCGGCTGAAGTCACGGCCACGTCTGCTGCGTCTGCTGCGGCCGTGGGTGGAGAGGCCGCGATCGCTCTTGCCGCGGCTGTGTTGACTGATGCAGCTGTCGTGGCTGCGTAAACTGCTGCGTGGTGGTGGCCCCCCCTCACAGGACCCGTTGCTTCTGCGGTGGGCTGTGCTGCTGCTGCCACTCAGGGCTGCTACTGCTGCTGCAAACGCTGCGTCTCTGCTGCGCAGCTGTGCGAGCTCTGGCTCGCCGCTCTGATACCATGAGAAACTTCACCATAGCTTCCTAGCAATGCTGCTGCTGACGTGGCGGCACAGACCGGTCAGCTTAATGCACTAGCATGCAAGCGGGTGCGAGAACAGCAAGGGTCAGGCTAGGAGAGACAAGACAAGTCTCAGAAGCTGCATTTCAGTGAATGTGCAGAGAGAGTTGACAAATGACAGGTCCACAGCATAAATAGCCGCCGCGGCTCACAGCGGGTGGCGCACACGGCGGCACCTGTTGGTCCTGAACCGGCCCAAAACCATTGTTTTGGCCATAACTCTGCGCACAGGCGTCCAAACGGAGCGCCGTCTGATCCTACGGATGCAAGACAAAAAGACGGACACAACGACTGGTCACACGCCTATGTCCGGCAGCAGCCGGAGAGTGTAAGAAAACAANGTCAGCTTAACGCACTAGCATGCAAGCGGGTGCGAGAACAGCAAGGGTCAGGCTAGGAGAGACAAGACAAGTCTCAGAAGCTGCATTTCAGTGAATGTGCAGAGAGAGTTGACAAATGACAGGTCCACAGCATAAATAGCCGCCGCGGCTCACAGCGGGTGGCGCACACGGCGGCACCTGTTGGTCCTGAACCGGCCCAAAACCATTGTTTTGGCCATAACTCTGCGCACAGGCGTCCAAACGGAGCGCCGTCTGATCCTACGGATGCAAGACAAAAAGATGGACACAACGACTGGTCACATGCCTATGTCCGGCAGCAGTCGGAGAGTGTAAGAAAACAAACATGCAAATTAGCCTGGCAGGGCTGTCCACCGAGAAAATCCTGAAGGTCTCCAAACGCAGTCCGTGGGTCGTGGCAACCCTCTGGTACACCAGGTAGGCTACCAGGCTGCCTCCAGCGGGTGGAGCATCACCTCAGGGGACTCCGTCTCCAGCTGGGTCCGCCTCAGGGATCTGCACGAGCATGGACACGGCCGAGCGGTCACAACCAACTGTACAACTGTGTATGACTGACAGCATCACAACAATTGCTGACTAGATCAGTCAGCAATTGTGCCACCGGTGGTTTCTCACACGCCGGAGTTAATCGTGTCATGCGGTCCCGTAGGATCAGCTGCCCACCATCACCAAGCAATAACCTGCTTAAGCATGCATGAATAAAACAAATTGAACCACATGGACCACGAGCATATGTCGGTGCATGCCCTGTCAGATGTAGTGCTCCATGTCTTGTTGTAGATAAACCAAGAAAGTTACACTGATCATAACAATTTTGCTCTCGAACACATTCTGGCTGGACACAACAGGAACCACTTATTGCACTCGGTTGAGATACCAGCAGTGCATAATCAAATGGACGTTCGCCAATGCTTCATCCGAGATGTTCACTTGAGATCAGTCACCTGCAGTGTGGGTGTGTGGACAGAGTCAAGAGGTCACTTGCATTTTTAACACCCGTTAGCCACACTACACATGCATGTTGTGCACCAACCATGCCCATGAACTGCGTGGAGCAAAGCGAAAAATATTTTTTATCAATAACTGGTGCCTGCACCATCGGGCTGTGAGTGACACAATAGTGAGCATTTTGTTGAAGTTGTTGAAATACAGGAGACAATCATTAGAAATGCTTAGTGATAATCAAGATAGGGCTCATATCAATCACATTGGCTATGTGTAACATGTTGCTCAACTACACACAGCACAGCTGCATGCATGATGCAATCACTTGGTGAGAAATTACCAAGAAGCTTCCTAGCTTTGTTGTGACTGCTGTGGCAACCCAGTCCAGTCAGCAGACGTACTAGCATCCAAGGGAGGTGCAAGAACAGCAAGAATTTTGTGAGGGGAGATGTGCAGAGTCTCATAAGCTTCAACAGATTTTAGAATGCAAAGATAAATGACAACTGAAAAACACACAACACAAAAACCTTCCGCAACGCACACCAGAAGACTCACACGACAGAGTCAGTTTGTCTTAAAACTGGCACAAATCCACTGTTTTGGCCATAACTCTGCGCACGGCATCCAAACGCAACACCTCCTAAACCTAGAGATGCGGAACCTCAAGTGGACGATACAACCTGTCATGTGCATAAGTGAGGCATTGATTGCTGGACATAGAATACAAAATCATGTAAATGGGGCCAAGGCCATTCCATCAAGAAAATCTTGAAGTCTACAGAGAAGCTACAAAAGGTCCCAGCAAGTATCCGAGATGCTATGGCAAAAGTCATACACCTGCTAATGGGTGGTGTTGTAATGTGAGCCATCCTTTTCTGTTTGTAGAGCTTACTGTGACCACTCAGCTGTGTCCATGATTGTGAAGATCCCTGATGTGGACCCAGCATGGGCCGGAACACCAACGGGTAGTGGCCACATCCACCAGTAGCTGCCACAAATCTGACACGGCATCCCCCTTGCTGGGGCACTTTGCAGTCTTTTAGCAGTGTCCAGAGTTTTCTTGGTGGATTGGCTTTTCAGCCCGATTTGCATGTTTTGCATTGTGTGTCCACCAATCAATTATGAACCTGTGTGTAAACAATTGTTTGCCATAAAGCGGGACCGCTTTGCGCCAGATTAAATAAACAAAACATCTACTTCAGTCAGTTTGCTCTAAAAAAGAAATGACCCTTGGCTCAGCGCAAAAATAGTTATGCTATAGTCGTTAAGCTCGCAAGCATGAGCGGTGCAGACTTTTTTTTTTGGTAACTGAAAGTACAAACAACATATGTTTTTGCATCGTAGAGTCCACCTAGCCCTGGTGTGGGTTTTCTCCGGTTCTGGTCCCGGCCTCACCTAGGAAGGGGCAGAAGTCGACCGCAGTCTCTCGTGTGTGGCATAGAGAAGACCAAGCATTGCTCTCACTACTGTCTGGACCTGGTAAGTGTCGTGGGTTTGGTACTGACTATGGTCATTGGGCTAGATACCCTCAGGGGTGGTGTACATGAGTCTATGTGTTCCCCATCTGTGTGTTTTGGTGCGGCGGGGATGACGGGGGCTGACGGGGTTGCCTATCCCCAGTACATAAGCCTACTATAGGCCTCATTTTACCCTCTCCTTGTTTCTTAATCTACATGTTCTAGGCTTAGCCAGATTTTGGCGCTGCAATTATCCCACTCACCACCAGAGTTCCTTTACCATCTAGCATGGGCTTGTATTTCCCACAACGATTCTCACATCACTGTTGTTGCCAATTCTGTGTCCCTACTGTGGAGCTTAGTGAGAGGAGTCTCGCTACTCAAAATACCATGAGAAACTTCTAGGAAGCTTCCTAGCCTAGCTACTGCTGAAGTTGTGACACTATCCAATCAGCTGATGCACTAGCAAGCAAGCAGGTACAAGAAACAACAAAGGTTAGGTAAGGGAGACGCAGAAAAGTTTCATAAGCTCCAATAGCCTAGAAATGCGTACACCAATGAAAACTGACAAGAACATAGCATAAATACCTGCCGCAGAGCATAATGGGTGATGCACGTGGAAAGGTCAGTATGTCCTAAACCAACCCAATACCATAGTTTTAGCCATAGTTTTTTTAACAGGCATCCAAACACAACACCGGCAGAACCTAGACATTCAGAATCTCAAACCGCCTCTGCCACATGAGCAATGCCAGCCTGGCGGTCCGCCTGTGTCTTGTGATGGCTGAGCACCAGACTTGTCACACTCTCCACACGTTCCCCTCGAATTGTGGTGGCAAGATTTTAGGCGAGATGGACACCTTGTTTTGTTGAGGACGGTGTTTTTTACTAGCTCACCGCCCCTGCTACATCACAGCAGATTTTTGTGTCTGAGTGCTCAAAGTGTACCATGGAGGATGGGATTTATGCCCCATGCCCATGGGCCAAATAGCTCAGATACCCATAAAACGCAAGGTGTGACTCTCATCAGCCCAGTACTGGAAAAGAAGAGCTGAGAAGCACAACCCAAAATCATGCTCGCTCATGCCATGTGCTGTGGAACAAGCGGAAAGAAAGAAGAAAGAAACACACACACACACACACACACACACACACACACACACACACACACACACACA
>SZWC01001230.1:111627-143437 GCA_023375785.1 Penium margaritaceum | reverse complement strand
ACTCCAGACAATGATGACTCCAGACAATGATGACTCCAGACAATGATGACTCCAGACAATGATGACTCCAGATGATGATGACTCCAGACAATGATGACTCCAGACAATGATGACTCCAGACAATGATGACAGATGATGATGGTGTTTCCAATGACAATCAGGTACAAACATAATGCATCTTCTTGTCCACAGAAGTGTTCCTTGGTATGGAGAACACAAAACTGAGCTACACTGAAATTTTTTTTCTAGCCAATGAACGTCAGCGAAAGACTTTAAAGTGGAGACTTTAATGCAGGAATGAATTTTTTGTTGGATTTTTGGCACACTGTCCTGGAAGAATGAAAGGCATCCAGTTAATTTTTCTTGACATTTCACTTCATCCCTAGACTTCTACACCATCTTGTAAAAATTTAACATAGTCTTTTTTTCTTTCTCAATTATCTCCTCCTCTAAAAACTTTCCATGCACACATAAAATGATCAAAGGAGCCTTTTACTGTATTCATTGGTGCAGCCGGGGAAAATCACACACAAGAAGAATTCTTTATGGTAAAAGAGGGTCGTGCAACATGTCAATGGAATGCCTAAAATCATAAACCAAAATGGGGGATTAATTTCCTCCAAGATCTTGGAATGTGACCTGAAAGAGAAGAAAATAAAAGGAGATACAGAACCATCATGTTGGGTGGCCCTTGGTTCTCATTAAGGATGAGATCCAATGGAAGTTCTTTTTCACAATAAATTAGGTGATCACCATTCGTTCAACAGCAAGTATCACCAAGGTGATCCTCGTAGTTCATATTGGGATCTATCATCAATGGCGCTTGTGCTGTCACTTAGTTGGTTGATGTTTTCTCCATCACATCCAGTTGAAAGCATAGAAGCATCCAAAATCGGCAAATTTTTACTCACAGAGGAGATCAGGCACACTCTTAGTGAATTGCGCAAAGAGAACCAGAAATTTTAGATGGAGGATGAGGCAAATTTCATGGAACAAGGGAGAGATGTGTTGGAGGGTTGCACGTTGGAATCCACAGCTGCCTTTCACTAGCCCAAGTGAAAGAAAATAAATTTATACACTAGATAGGGAAGTTTAAGGGAATGGCTCTTCACATTGAACCCATGATCTACTACGTTAGGCATGTCCATGGGAGACAATGCTGCAAAGCTGAAGTACACACATATGCTACTCAACGGGGAGGGGGAAGGGGAGGGGGGGGGGGGGGGGTCGCAGCGGTGTTTGGAATTATGCTGGTGGAATACTGCTAGATTTTATGTTACAAGAGTGGCTTGGATACAGGCCATTGCTTCAGCCACTCCTCAGTCTAGTCCTAGGGCAGGTTCGGTAGCTAGGTGTGTGAGTCCCGACGGAGAAGGCAAAGTGGTGGGATCAGTTTGAGGTAATAACCCAGGTGATTTTTGGCCTCCTCATTATTTCTCAATTCACACAACAAGATTTAGAACTTCAAGGAGAGTATATTGGTTGAGGACTGCACAACACGCTCCACGACATTGGTAGCACAGAATGAAAACCTCTTGGCTGTATAGGCGTACTATTGCTACCTCTACGGAATGAAGTAGTAAATCATTTGAAGGGCCGTGGTGCTTGGGTGACACATTGTTTAAATTTTTTTGCAGCTGAGCACATTGCAAATGCACTGATCAATGCACCCAAGAGCAGCTATGCAGGACAAACATAGGTGACCACAAAGGTGACTTGTTGACTAGGTGACTTGTTTCGGCTGCGTCCTTGGAAGTGGATGTTATTTCAGAAGGGAGATAGTTGTTGGATAGGTAGCAGGGAACAAGAGGGAAATGCTGGGTTAGTGATGAGGAGCGTAACCGCAAATGTGACTGCCACACGTGGAAGGCAAGGTAGATAAGTGGAGATCAGCAGTGATGAGAGGGTTGAATAATATCGCATCACTACTTTATTTTTCATGATGTTACAAGCCTTGAAAGTCTCCAAGAAACACAAATGGAATGCCTCAAGTCATGTGGCACAATGAATACTATACCCAGAATTTTCAATGGATTATCATGAAGATAATTGTTAGCATATTTCCATGTGATAATTTCAAGAGTTTGAGCAAGATAATTTGATACAGACATGTGTCATTATTTCTTCAACAACAAGTTGGCGACAAGGTTGTACCCTACACGGCATCTTGTATCTCTGGAAAGGTAGAGTGAGGCACACCGTCAATATAAGCGATATGGGTAACTACATGTACCCTATGGATGATCATGTTTATTAAATGGCTCGGACTAGCTGAATACTAGAGATACAAAGGATGATCGGAGGATCAACCAACTGGTCATGATTTTAGATGGAAACATTTTCCATTTTCTCTGGTGGATTAGTGAGGATGAGGTTTCAGATGTGGAATATATGGGGGGAAAATGATGATTAAACAAATTGCAGAAGATAAACAGGTATGAACATTGGAGAAACAGCGTAAAGACTGCCCCTTCTATGAAAGTTGTGTGGTCAAATCCACAGTTGACCACTAAGGACCACAGAAAGTGGAAGAACATGTGATCTTAGTATAGATGCAAATATGTTGGATTTCACCATTTTTCTTTGAGATTTTGAATGTCTTGTTTCTAACAAGTCTTGGTCTTGTTTACCACATCCACAGCTGGGGTGGTCGGTGGCTTGAATCTCAAATGCTCTTTTGCTGAAGAGTCCCAAACGGTCCATGTACCAGTTGGATTACCTAAGGGGTCTTACAAGGAACTCCTATCAAAACTTTCCGCTTGTCCCACTAGATTGCTTTCCTCAACAATCCTGGGAAGTGCGTGAACCTACATCATCCATCACTATACTCCTTTTCTACAAATGACGATTCTTAAGACATAATTTCATCCAGCATGTGTCTCTTCTTAATGCTTACAAGCATAATCTGTTTAACTTGTGCAGCTGGCTAACTCAGTGAATTAAGCAATCTTTGATTATGTGGATGATGTCACGTTATTCCTTACCTGCCTTGGGGATGTTTCCTATTCTTCCCATGTTATTTCTAAGACGACAAGTTTTATTGGTTTCAGCACAAATCACAAAAAGAAACATTTCCTTCACAAGGAAAAACACACCCCTGTTGTGAATTAGTCTCCTCATGCACTCTTGATTGAGCCCATTCAAATTCTAAACATCTTAAATGTCCAGCCCCATCACAGAATTTGTCTACGACTTGGATCCCTGTCCTCTACCAATTTCAAGCCGTCACAAAAATCACCCTTGCATATCCATGCCAATTTTGCTATTGCCAATGCCTACCTTGATCCAAAACCTCACCAAAACACGCACATCGACCCATGTATTCCCTCTCATCTACACTATGACACCCTCGTTTACCCATCTTTCCACTAAGATGCTGCATGGATCCTATAATACCAATCTTTGACTCTACTCTCTTCTTGTGGCTACCTCTTATTAAACAAAAGGTGGTCTATGTGTTGTTTGGACATCTGTCCTTGTTTGTGCCCAAGCACAACGTGGGGATATGCTATCCGTTCCCCAAGGAACCCAAGGAAAAGGCATTTTCCTCTTCACTCCAGAATTTATGAAAAGGAATCACTCCTCTCTTTCACATGTTCTTGATTTTTTGGATGATTATCTCATCTGCCTCTAACCAGGATAACCTTCCTTATTTCCTTTTCTTTGAATAATAGATACATGATTTTTTTTCATTGAATTGGTTTCACCTGAAACATTGGCTCCCTTACACACAGGGCTTTACGCATCCAAGGCTTGCTCCTCCATCGCGATGCCAACTTCTCCATGATTCCCTCTTCATGTTGAATTTCTTGTCAATGCACTTTACATTAAGTCTTATATTATCGTCTTCTTTTCTTGGAACCTAGGTTTCTGATGTGTATCTCACAAATCCCAATATTTCTTACCTCCCCATCAATATGAATCGGTTCCACAAGATTTCCTGGTTCTTCCTTTCATTTCATTTCATGTCCACCCATGGGATGATCCACATATGTCGAAGCATACTGATTGGACCCACATCTTTGTTGGTGAAAATCAAACTTTTTCTACCATACAAAGCTGGTTTAAGGTTGTTATATACGTAACAAACCACTGTATCCCACAATCATCAAACTTCATGCCGCTCTCATGACCCCTTATGATTTTCTTCCATCTTATGGATCCAAGTAAGTGTTGTGATTTGTGACGTTCTCATCAACCTGTACAGTTTACTGTGACCACTTGACCGTTTCCATGCCCGTGCAGATCCCTGATGCGGAAACAGGTGGCGTCGGTGCTGTTGGAGTGAAGCGATAACTGCGCTGGATTTATGATACAACTGGACGCAGTCGTTTCTTGTTTGAAAGGTTGTTACAAGCAGTTACAGGTTTATCTGTGAATTGCCGGGAAAATTTCTTATTGAGAATTTTCCACTGAACAGGCCAGCTGACTACTGGTTTAGTATCCCAAGTGTTGTGTTCACGCTTGGGAGTGTAAATAGCTACGATGGGAGATCCAAGAGAAGAGTGACCGCCTCGGTTTTCTCACCTACATTGGACGACTCAACAACTGCCTCAGACGAGGCAGGTTGAAGGATGCAACCCTACGAGGTGTATACATGGCATTGTACAGGTGGCACCGAGGTCGTCAGAGCCAGCACACGATCTCATCGATGAATTACTGCATCATCAACGCGTCTTCCAATGCTGGACGACGCTTTACTACATCAGCAGATAGTACAGTTAAGACTACTACCTACGATGAAGCAGAGGGGACCAGTCTCAACTCAGAGTAGTAGTATAAAAGGAGGGGTTGGTAGCCTTCACAGTTAAAATCTCAGCATCATGGAGCATCTGAGTGTCAGCTACCGCCAGCAAAGTCAGCCTTCTGACTTTGCACCCAGTTCTAGATCCTGCTAGAGTTGTCCTCTGTCGACCCAGTGAGCCTGGCAACACTGCCAGCTTGGCTAGGAGGGGCCCTGACTTCCTGAAGGCCTGTCTGCCTGCAAGACACGCCAAGACTCTTGTCCAGGGCTGGACTCCTGGCAAGACGTTGCGCCCAGCTTGGGCCAAGAACACAGTCAGAAATTTGTGCTATACATATGCTGCTGTAAGACTAGTGCATAGTGCTACTCTACATGTACTTTTTTATCTTCATAATACAATCAAAATCTCATAAAAATAGGCTTCCGCACTTTGCTTTTTTTACAGCATGTACATGTCTAGCTAAGCACATCAGGGTCCTGTCACATCAGCAAGGCCTACTCAGCCTTTGCTGTGGGCGCGAAGGATTTCAACATGGTGTCAGAGAAAGGTTGTGCTTTCAGCTAGCACATCAGCAGCGGCATAGTAGGAATGGTAGTAGGTTGAGACGCTCTCCGTTGTCTCTATACAAGTGAGCGGTAGCAGGTTGGGTTGTTGCGTTGGCCTTGCAGTTCAACCTGCAAATTGCACAACCATAGAGGTTCCAATGAGTGGCATGGAACCTGAAAACCAAGGGGGAGGTTCCCCTCCCCTTGAGAATCAATCAGTTCTGCATGGTTTACGCATGGGTCAGTAGCAGGGACGCCATGTTGCAGATCACGCACAACGGCAAGCAGCAGAAGCACAACGCTTGGCTAAGGAAGCGCAACAGATGGCGCAGCAAGAAGCATTGGCGCGTCAAGCTGTGGAGCAGGAACGAGAGGCATTGAGGCAACAGCTTCGAGCCCAGGAGCTCCTTCGACAGCAAGAGCAACTCACACATGCGGCTCAAGCGTCACACACGCAGCAGTTGCAACAGTCGCATGCAGCGTTAGAAACACAGAATGCACAACTTCAACAGCAGCTAGCTCAGTCTCAACAACAGCAGCAGTAGATGCATGAACACATGGCGCAACAACAGCAGCAACAACAACTAAAGCAACAAGTACAGATGCAGTGGCAACAGCAGTCACAAGCATCTTCTGCCCATCGCTCTCAAGCAAATCCGCCACCTGTCTTTCAACCTGCTATCTCCCAGCAGGTGCAGCCTAGAGTAGCTACAAATAGAGGTGTGCAGCAGCAGTTCTTGGCACATTCTCAAGGGATGCCAGGGGTGTCACCATTGGCATCACACCAACAGGCTCAACCAGCTCCTATGCCGCAAGGTTACGGGGCTCAGCCTGTAGCAGCTACAGGAATGGCTCAAGGTCAGGTGTTCCCAGCTGTACCCATGCAGTAGTATCATGTTCTTGTCTAACCATTGGCAGGACAAAGAATCCCATTCCAACGTCTGGAGATCGCATTACCTACTGCAGCGGCATCCTTGAAGCTGCACAAGATCAAAGTCGACAAGTTCGACGGAGAGAACTTCCCACACTGGGCGCACAAGTTCAAACATGTCGCTCAGATCCACTGCCTATGGGAGTTCTACAACGGGCATTACTCCCCGCCACCATTGGGGTCATCACCACAAGCGGTGGCAGGATTCAACTACTTCACCAAGGTTGCGTACATGGTGCTCGATATCCAACTCACTCCGCGTATCCAACAAGCAATCAGGATATTTGAGGGATCGGCTGAACCTGCTCAACATACTTGGTCTTGCCTGCTCAAGACCTACATGGCTGGAGACTCAACCTTCAAGTCTCACCTTCTTACAGGACTATCGCACATCAACCTCAGCAACTTCAGCAACATTGAAGACTACATCAACAAAGTGAAGTCCCTACACGATCAGCTCGCAGTAACGGATGCTCCAGTCTTGGAGCCTGTATTCGTAACTTTCCTTCTCAGTGGCTTAACAGGAGACTGGGAGAATGTAAGGCATGTGCTGAAGTTCAAGCATGAATCACAGTTGACAGAGGCGTACGTGTGCAAGACATTGCTCACAGAGCATCACGACCGCAAGCTTGCAAAGGAGAGGGATGGGCTTCTTTCCAATGCATCTCTTTCTGCAGCAAGTACAGCCCACGTCAACGCAGCTCATCCATCATGGAAGAGCCAACCCATGATGAACTCAGCATCTTCCCAAGTCACCGCCCGGCCTAGTCCAAACGCCAACGACCGCAACGCTAGTGGCCAACGTACAGGATCACGACCTGCAATTGAATGTCACTACTACACGACGATTGGCCACAAGAAGATAGACTGCAGAAAGCGGATTGCGGATGAGGCACTGGCAAAGAAGCAAAAAGGCTACCAAGGCAAAAAGCCTGGAGACAAATGGAAGGAGAAGAAGGATGGTGACAAGGAGAAGGAGACTCAGGAGTCAGTGAAGAAAGGCAAAAACGGAGGCAAGAAGGAGTTTGATTACTCAGCTTCTGCGTTCCATCTCTCGGATACACAGAGCAATGGCCTCGTTCTCTCATCGTATGTGTGGTACCTCGACAGTGGGTGCACATCACACATCACATTTGACAGGTCCTGTATCCAGGACCTCCAGCCTAGCACAAAAGGCTTCGTGACAGTTTCCAACAACAAGCAAGTCCCAGTGTTGGGAAAAGGCAGAGTGGTAGTGACAGGCTACGACGGAGCTCAGGTGAAATTTGGAGATGTTATCTACATCCCTGAGATTGTTGTCAACCTACTGTCACTCGGGCAGCTGATGAAGAGGGGAGCTCACATTGTGAGCAACGTCAAAAACATCACCCTACGAAATAATGAAGGGGGAGTTTTCGCCGAAGGCCGTCTTCTGCCATGCGGTATGATCAGACTCGACTTCAGCCCTCCCGCAACAGCAGCCCAGAAGTCTCCCTTTGCTGCCGCAAGTCTACACCAATCTTCTGGCGCAGACGTCAGCGTGTGGCACAAGAGACTAGGCCACATCAGCTACCAGCTAGTCGAGACCATGAAGAAGCAGCAGCATGTTCATGGACTTGACATCCAGGACAATGACGGCAAGAGGACTTCTGATCCCTGTGAAGACTGCGTGGAGGCAAAACTGTCACGACAAGTGTTTCCGCCCGCGAGCAAGTGCGACATTTTGGACAAGCTTAAGTTGGTCCACACTGACATCTACGGACCACTACCAGCAGCCACGATGAATTTGGGTCTCTGATACTTTCTTCTCTTCGTCAATGATGCAACCCGATTCACTTGGTGCTACGCTTTGAAGACAAGAGACAAAGCATCGACCTACTTTTTCAAGTGGCTGGCTATGGCAGAGAGGCAGAGCAACAGGAAGCTTCAAGTCCTATGCTCTGATCACGCTAGAGAGTTCACTAGTACTGAATTCATGTCTTGACTAGAAAACATGGGTATCATGCAGCAGTTTTCTGTGCCCTACACACCACAGCAGAACGGAGTTGCGGAATGTGCAAACCGCACGATTCAAGAGACGCTCAAGTCGATGCTTCTTGGAGCACAACTTGACAACAGCTCGTGGCCATCCGCACTCAACCAAGCAGTTTGGGTGCGCAACCGCGTACCTCACACAGCATTGCGTAACATGATGCCATTTCAAGCATGGCATGGAGACAAGCCAGATATCAAAGGGCTACAGATGTTTGGCTGCATGGCACTTGTTCACGTGCCAAAGGAGCGAAGGAGGAAGCTGACTGACAAGGCGTCTTGGGGCTTGTCCATGGAGCAAGCATCCAACATGAAAGGATGGGAGTTCATCGAAATTGACTCACAACGCACCATCATCAGCCGAGATGCAATGTTTTTTTAGAACCTAATACGCACAGCATGGGAGACCAAGCAGAAAACGGCCCCAGATCTTCTACAGACTTTCTATGACTCCTATGTCAAGTCACTTGCGGAATCAGAAGGAGAAGCGGCCACACATCCACTCACCCTTTCGAATCTGGATGAGGCAGATAATGAGGCGGTGCACGCGCGTGTGCCCTTCGGCACTCACCACCTTGAAAGCACCACCCAGGACGATGAGTCGGTTGATGTACGGCATGATGAAGCCCAAACGGTGGGCATACAAGATGCTTCGCAACCGCCGAGGAAGGTTCAGCCTCCACTAGCTGTGGAAAATCGACGTTTCACACGCCTCCTGTAATAATAAATGGAGCAAATGCAGGGAGATGATGAGGAGGAGCACAACCTTGCCATAACAGCGTGCTCAATGTTCAAGGAGGACAAGGTCATCCTTGCTGAGTATTCTACGACACACCTTGCTGCACTTGTGTCACGTCCTTTGAAAGAACTCCCACCTGAGCCAAAGACATTACAAGAAGCTCTAAGTGGTGAGCATGTAGCAGAGTGGAAAGTAGCACTTGATGCAGAGTACAACAGTCTGATGGAGTAGTGAACGTGGGAACCCACTGAACTACCACCGCATGCACGGCCTGTGGGGGTGAAGTGGGTTTTTCACATCAAGACCAAGGCTGACGGGAGCATTGACAAGTTCAAAGCCCGACTTGTTGCAAAAAGCTCCACACAGGTGGAAGGAAATGACTTCTTTGAAACCTACGCGCCTGTAAGCCGCTACACAACAGCACACATCATGCTTGCCATCGCAGCAATTGAGGACTACGTTGTGCAGTAACTTGACGTGAAGAACGTCTTCTTGCACGGAGAGATGGACACTACCGTGTTCATGAAGCAGCCGGAGAGATACGAAGATGGCAGTGGAAATGTGTGCAAGCTGGTCAAGAGCCTGTGCGGCTTGAAGCAGAGTCCACTTCTCTGGTACAGGAAGCTACAAGCACTTCTAGAGAACCTCGAGTTCCAACCATCTGCCTACGACGACCGTCTCTTTCTTCACCGACCTGCACCTGACGTTCGTCCAGACTGCTATGCCCTTGTGAACGTGGATGACATCCTCATCATCGGCCCATCTGCACAGTTCATCAAAGAAACGGCTACAGCAATGGCCAAAGAGGTGAACATCACGCTCATGCCGTCCTTCGAGTTTTACCTCGGCCTGAACATTAAGCGCAATCACGACTTGCGTATCTTGGAGCTGAGCCAAGAGACCTATTGCACAAAGGTCTCTAAACGCTTTGATGTACCTGATCTATGCGTACCAACACCCTTAACCCAGCAGCAGTTGATGCATCAGGGTGACAGGGGGAGGAGTGAGACCGACTACCGCAGCAGGGTGGGGTCACTCATGCATGCTGCAAGTTGCACTCGACCGGACCTACAGTATGCTGTGGGGAACCTTGCACGTGTGAACGAGACCTGCACAACGCAGGCTTGCAAGGAGCTCGATCGAGCCCTTTTGTACATGAGCGCCACAGAAGACACAGTACTATGCTTTGGTACCTTGAAGGACCTGGAGCTCAAGTGTTTCGTTGATGCAGATGTCGGAGGCACGGTGAAGGACCGGCGGAGCACTACCAGCTTCGTGTGCCTTCTTTCGGGAGCTGCAGTCTCATGGTCAAGCAAGCGGCAGAACATCATCACACTCAGCTCTGAGGAAGCTGCGTACGTCGCAGCAACATCAGCCTCACAAGAGGTGACTTATCTACGGAACCTTCTTGACGACATCAGATTTGGGCAAGAGATGCCCACTGAAATCTATGTCGACAACAAGTCCGCGATCGACCTCGCAAACTCCACCAAATTCCAAGGACGCACGAAACACATCGACATACGCGGCCACTGGATCCGGTCAAAAGTCGTTGATGACACTGTGCGGCTCGTGCATGTGCCTGGTTCGGAGCAAGCAGCGGACTTCCTAACCAAGAAAGTTCCAAAATACATCTTCAATCGGTGCACTATTCAATGCGAACTCACCTCAAACTCACTCTCGCAGTACCGACGAAACCACACCGAGCTCTCCGGCACGCGGAAGTCAAAGATTCGCACCCTCACCATGACGGTGCAATCCAGTGTCGACCAGCTCAGGTGCTTCATGGTGTATGGAGCATGCGGAGTACCACGTGCAGTTGACAAGGGGAGAGGGGAAAAGGAGCCTGTCGTCACCAACACTCTAGCTCCTCAAGTCAACTATACGCCATCTCCTGCATTCCCAAAACCATTGCTGATGCACGACGTTTTTGATGCGTCGATTTCATTGACTTCGGCGCTATTGAAACTGGAAGCTTCTGGCTCTTTGCCTACTGAGGAGCGGCTGAATGCAGCAGAAATGCACCATCAGCAGCTTCAAAATCAGCAGCAGCAGCAGCAAGCAGCAGCAGCTGGAACAATCCCGGTGAAAACTTCATCGCAGCAAGTTTCATCGCAGCAACTTTTACAAACATCTGTTGACCACTCTGCTGTCGTGGCTGGTCGTCGCTCGAGGCGACGATGTTAGCAAATCGCTTCGGCTGACAACCGCGCCAAAGACAGGACGTCGACACCGAGCGGCGGCGTCGGAACGCGAGCTTTGGCTCGCAACCCAAGCTCGCTCACTCCCTCGAGCTGCATCTCGCTCAAGCGAGCGAGCAAAGTGGGGAGACACGACTCCGCGGCGTTCCGATCCGGAAACCGCGAGGTCATGGCCTCCAGAAGCGCGGCAAGAACAAAAAAAAATATAAAAAGAGAAAAAGAAAAACAGCACGACAGAGGCTTGCGCAGCGAAGCGAACCGGCGGAGGGGGCGCGGGGATGGCGGCAGCTCACCTCGCAACGTCGAGCTCTCAGCCACCAAAAGCTGTGAGCGCAGCCACCGACTGCCAGCTCACTGTCACCCCGACCGGTGGAGACGGTCAAGTTTGAGGCCGTGCAGCAGGACGCGCGAGGGAGCGAGCGCGAAGTGGTAGAAAGCAAAGTTGTGCAGTTCCACTAGAAACGGTGTCGGCGACGAGCAGCTCGCCTCTCGCGAGTCCAAGTCCGGCCGCCGTAACCACCTCCACCACTATACGACCAACCGGCGGAGGAACAGGACAAAAAATAGCTGTCGGCAAAACTACAGTCCGAAAACGCGATTTTGAGACTAAGTACCGCGAGGAACACCTGCACGACGACGAGGGAGTTAAGTGGAGCAACATTCTCTCTCCAGAAACTGCACTCCCAAGTAACAACTCGCCCTCTGAGGAGCAGACAGGGGCGGACGGTCATCACCAAGCGACTAAAGGAGAGCAACTAACAGAAAAATCGGCCTCAACTCGCAACTGTGCACCTAAAAACGACAGGATGAACAACAGGAGTGCGGAACTGCCTTTTTCTGCTCCACCTCCAAGTCAGGAAAGGCTCAGAAATTATTTTCTAGCAATCTGTCTCATCCTGCCAGCTCGACTGCGACCTTTCCAAGACAGGATACCTCACCTGCAACGTTCTCAAGATAGGATAACCAGTTTTCCTGTCCTGCCACAAGTGGGACTTTCACAAGCGGAGGTCAACATCAAGGAGGTGTCAGGAGTTGACAATCTCCATGAGAAAATGACAGTTGTGCTGCCCGAAGTTGTTCCAGGCCTCCCCCATTTTTCTGGATCGCAATTGGAGCCCGGACAAGAACCCAAGGAGCCCCAAACTACGTTTTTGCAGGCATCCAAAAGTTGGAATTGAGATCGGACAGGTTTTCTTCCGCCCGATTAAGAGCCCAAACTTCATCTCTGAGACTCCAGCTTCCGACGAAGACGCCAACATCCCTCTCATTGAACCAGCTCTTATTACGACCAAAGAAATCATCGAATTCTTCGCCTTTGAGTAAAATCGTCAAGGTGCCCATCATCACCAGCACACTTATCGAGGGGGAGTGTTGGAGTGAAGCGATAACTATGCTGGATTTATGATATAAATGGGCGTAGTCGTTTCTTGTTTGAAAGGTTGTTACAAGCAGTTACAGATTTATCTGTGACTTTCCGGGAAAATTCTTATTGAGAATTTTCCACTGAACAGGCCAGCTGACTACTGGTTTAGTATCCCAAGTATTGTGTTCACGCTTGGGAGTGTAAATAGCTACGATGGGAGATCCAAGAGAAGAGTGACCGCCTCGGTTTTCTCACCTACATTGGACGACTCAACAACTGCCTCAGACAAGACAGGTTGAAGGATGCAACCCTACGAGGTGTACACTTGGAATTGTACGGGCAGCACCGAGGTCGTCAGAGCCAACACACGATCTCATCGATGAATTACTGCATCATCAACGCGTCTTCCAATGCTGGACGACGCTTTACTACATCAGCAGATAGTACAGTTAAGACTACTACCTACGATGAAGCAGAGGGGACCAGTCTCAACTCAGAGTAGTAGGATAAAAGGAGGGGCTGGTAGCCTTCACAGTTAAAATCTCAGCATCATGGAGCATCTGAGTGTCAGCTACCGCCAGCAAAGTCAGCCTTCTGACTTTGCACCCAGTTCTAGATCCTGCTAGAGTTGTCCTCTGTCGACCCAGTGAGCCTGGCAACACTGCCAGCTTGGCTAGGAGGGGCCCTGACTTCTTGAAGGCCTGTCTGCCTGCAAGACATGCCAAGACTCTTGTCCAGGGCTGGACGCCTGGCAAGACGTTGCGCCCAGCTTGGGCCAGGAACACAGTCAGAGATTTGTGCTGTACATATGCTGCTGTGAGACTAGTGCATAGTGCTACTCTACATGTACTTTTGTATTTTCATAATACAATCAAAATCTCACAAAAACAAGCTTCTGAACTTTGATTTCTTTACAGCATGATCATGTCTAGCTAAGCACATCAGGGTCCTGTCACGTCAGCAAGGCCTACTCAGCCTTTGTTGTGGGCATGAAGGATTTCAACAGGTGCGTCGTCTGGTGATGGACCACCCACTCAGAGCTGGCCAACGACCGCCCGAGAGTCCTGGATGTTCTCCGGGACCTTCTACAGTTTCCCTGCAGCCTGTAGGATTTTATCGGTGGACTGGCCGTGGGCCCGATTTGCATGTTTTGTATTGTGTGTCCACCGTTTGATGCCGGATGCATGCATGTAACCAGTCGTAGTGTCCAGCTCAAGATCTTGTACATTTAGGTTCAGACGGTGTAGCGTTCTGACTTGTCTGCGCAGAGTTATGGCCAAAACAGTGTTTTTAGACCGGTTTTAGGACAGACCTTGAACTGTCGCGTGCGACACCGGCCGTGCTCCGCGACAGGTGTTTATGCTGTGGACCTGTCATTTGTTCACTCTCTCTGAAAATGCTAGCATTATGACACTCTGACTTGTGTCTCCTCGCCTGACCCTTGTCGTTCTGTGTACGACATGTGACTGTTGTCACCGTCTGATCGGGCACTTACGCCCATTCAGCGGCTGTGACGCTAGGAAGCTTATACGCATCTTCTCATGGTATCAAAGCAGCGAGACCTCTCTCACTGAGCTACACCACAGAGACACAGCACCGGCAGTAGCAGTGAAAGTCACCGCCACAGCCGTATCCTAGGATTCGTTGCAGCCATTTGGAGCAACGACATCATCACAAAATTCCCACCACCACACCGGGTGAGCTGTGGTAGTTTCCATCTCCAACAGCCAAGATGAGCAGCAACAGCACCGGGTCACAGCCGCAGCTGTGTCTGGCTATCCATCTGTACAAAAAAAGAAGGAAAATCAGCTCATAGTAGCTCGCGATAGCGGCTATGAGCAGTGACAGCGCGCAGCGGCAATAGCAGCTTACAGGAGCCGCGGCGTGAGAAATCGCGAGAAGCAATAGCAACAAAGCAGTAGTGGCAGAAGTAGCAGCAGCACAGCAGCAGCGACAGTGGCTACAGCAGTGGCAGCAAGTAGTGCTGCTGTACAACACTACTGTCCAGCACTGCTACGCAGCTGCGCAGAAGCTGCATAGCACTACACAGGGCTGCGCAGGGCTGTGCAAGGCTACGTAGGGATGCACAGGGCTGCGTAGGGCTGCACAAAGCTACGCAGGGCAAGGGGGGGTGACGCGGTCACTCCCACTGAGGATTCCGTGCAACTTCCAAAAAAACTGCTGGCGTATTTTACGCCAGCGGTTTTAAAAAAATGGTAATGTTTTTTTTGCTGACATAAAAAACGCTGACGCCACTATGGGCTTTGCTTATGTCAGCAATTTCAAGGTCAATATGTCATTTTTCCTTGACGTTTCAAATCCTTGAGAAACACTGACGGTTCTGAAAAAAGACCAGTTTGACATCCGGGCCCATACTGAACGCTGATATGGCTCCGACCAGTGACAAAGGCAAAGGACCACTAGATCCCTCTTCCTCCTCTTCAAGTGTCATGAGCCCACACTTGCAGGTTATTAAGGACCTACGGAGCCAGCAGGATGAGATGCGTCGTCTACAGTAGCAACAGATTGACACCATCCGTACGCTCACAGAGCTTCTTCTTGGTCAGTCCACGGCCCCACGGGAGACCTCCTAGGGAGTCGGCGGTGTCATACCCTCTGCACAGCAGTCAGCATCTGCACCGATGACAGGAGCTAGACGTGACCCGCCACCTCTTGATCCTTGGGATGAGGACCCTGACATGCCAGGTATGGAGGATGGTACTCACGAGAGCGAGATTCGCGTGCTTCAGGAGTGTTTCTGCCAGCTTCAGACAAGTTCTCGGCCTCCAGAAACATCTGGCTCCTTTTTCCCGGAGATCGCCTAATCCTCGCCTAATTTCTACCCCAGCTACCCCAACAACTTTCCTTGTCCTGGTGTCTTCCCCATTCCTCATCCTTATCAGCCTGTGGTTGCTTTCCCTACGGAGCGGCAACTCAAGGACTTCGAGACACCACCCCCATGATCTGTCAGCGAGGACGGCTTTGACTGCTCGGAGATTCTTTTCCAGGTATTGGCTACTTTAGAGGGAGTATGGCCCTACTATCACAATCCGTACCAGGTTACGGATCGTGCACAGGTGCTGACAGTGTCTAGGGCGATGCGCGGATTCCTTTACGCCATGCCGTGCGAGATCGTTGTGGACTTTTGTCCATTCCTTGGAGAGGCCGGCACAAGCGCGGGTGATGATCCATGTGGAGGTTGGGATCTGGCATTGTCCCTGCTTTCTGCAGAGATGCATGCCACCCGTGCGGCTCACATTTGCGCCTTTCACTCCCTTCGTTAGTGACCTGCCGAGCCCGTAGCTGACTACTGGCGGTGGTCTATACGCATCTACACCTGCCTTGGGACCTCAGGAGGTACAGAGCTGTGGATGCTCCGCACGATCATGCTCGGAGTTTGTCTTGAGCACGCAAACATCTTCATGAGGTAAAGTGACACCGTGCCTGAGCCCTCAGGGAGGTGGAGAAGGCTCCACCTCCCTTCAGCTTCTTCCTTGGGCACATCAACTTTTTCTGTAGGTGACTTCCGCGCGTGAGGCAGCCGTGGCCCATCAGGAGAGTACCATTACTGTAGCATTGATCGCGTCGCCACCGAATCCCTTCATGCAATTCGCTCCTCCATCCTCTTGCACATACTCCTCTTCCATTTCCACCCCGACGACCCTGACTCAGATGCTCGGTGTGGCATCAGTGGCATAGGGGAAGAAGGGAAAAAAGAGGCACAGTTTGGGCCAGTAGAAGTCACAGCAGCAGCAGTCACCGGCCAATAGCAATTGACGTACTGTTCACTACTACAACTGCGGAGGTGCTCATCGCTTCACCGAGTGCCAGCAGCCGCTCAATTGGGCATGGATCACTCGCGGTCTTCAGGTTGCCCACGCACTGTGGTCCGCATCGAGCAACACAACCTCTGGTCAAGCTACGACCGCGACCGCAGCAGTTCCCGCTTCCCCGCCGGCAAACAATGGCGACCTAGACTCACATGACCGCACCATTGCAGAGCTCCATCACCTTATAGCGCTTCACTTTCAGGGAGGTGCGAGTGTGCCATCACAGCCGGGTGATTCATAGACTGTTTGTTTGTCTCTTCTCGAAGCTCGTGGTGACTCGTGTGGGGGGCACAGCTGGCATGTGATGATGATGGGCCTGACAGTTCCAATTGGATTCAGGAGTCTCACCTTTGTGCCCTTCGTCGTACCTCCTCACATGTTGCTCAAGCCCGTCTGAGGCCGAGTGTTCCATTGCCCGTTGCACATTGATGTCCTCCGGTCGTGATCCTGGTGGCACCTGGATCATCGATTCTGGTACCACTCACCACATAACCTGTCGACGTAGTGACTTCATTGTCCTCGGCCCTATTGTGTCTGTTTGTTTCATTCACACAGGCTCTGGTCAGTCGTTGCCAGTCCAGGGGTGTTGGGGTTGTGTGCTTTGATGGTCCGTCTGGCCCCCTGTATCTTTCCGAGGTGCTTTTAATGCCTGACCTTGAGCTTAGCTTGCTCTCTCTACGTGGCTACACACTAATGGGACTCTAAGTGGAGTACATTGCAGACTCCACGACTGTGACCGTTGTTGATACTCGTAAAGTTGTTCTTTCTGCCTCCATCGTAGATGACATGTATCGTCTCTCGGATCTCTTCTTGTCCTTTCTCCGCTTCCCTTCCAGCTTTAATGTTTGTCACTGGTGTTCTCTCTACTGAGCACCAGCGACTACTGCATCATCACCTGTGTCATGTGGACTCCGATACTATGTTGAAGCTCATTCGAACACAGCCCGCACTCGGTCTTGATGCGGTCTCCTTCAAGAGGTCGTCCAAGACCGACTGTCTGTTCTGCGCTCAGGGTAAGATGCATCGTTGAACCTACCCTTACTCCCGTTCTTGAGCTCTTCGTCCTCTCGCCTTGGTCCTGTTGGGAAAGGAGCCATCCGGCTCAGTTTCAGGTCCACAGGAGCAAGTTCCAAGAAAATATCAGATGCCTAATCCGATTGTCAATCTGAATTCACCATGAGGAAGGTGAGGTGGCAAAATAACCACAGTCCAAGTTTCAGGCCGATCCAACGGTCAGATTAAGAGATAAAAAAATTCGAAATTTCCAGAGTCATCAACCGCCGGTGCCTGGGTGACCATCGGCGATGGCTCCATGCCTTAGCCTGAGAAAAGAAAAAAGGCAAGAGGTCCAGGGTCAAGACCTGATGGTAGAAATATCCAAAAAGGTCCTGGATTCTTGGATTACCTTGTCAGAGTGTGCTGACTAGGAAAAAGGTACCTCTCCTTACTTTTTAGGTGAGGTGAGATCCTTGTGTGCTAGCCATGGACACATGGCGATTCTCTATGGGATTGTGGGTTATGTGACCACTAGGAGTGTGTCATAAGAGCATTTTCTAGCTCTCTAGGTCGTGTGTGAGTGGCTAGCCTGATTGCTAGGCTGATTTCCTCTCTTGTGTGAGTTTATGGACTCTAGTGTGTGAGCCTTAGCCTCCATGGCTAAGTGGTGTGGCTTGTGAGAGGGCTGACTTGCCCAAGCTCTAGTTCTATATGTATTCCATCATTTTTAGTGATTAAACAACCATTATTCAGCACAATTGATGCCCTTTCAATCCCACATGCTTGTTGCTCCAAGGCTCCCTCTCTCCTCGAGTTCCAACACTTGGTATCAAAGCCAAGTTCTGCCAGTTTCAGCCAGCTCAAGCCGTCACTTTGAGAGCGATGGGTTAGGGTCAAACCTTGATTAAATTTGACGATCGACCAATGAATCTCCACGTTCGCGAGACAAGCTTTCTAACGGGCCGAAGATCTCAAAGATCCAACGGTCGGATTGAGAGTTATGCTCAAAACGAGGTCGGCCAGAGCTACACTCTTCTCTCTGAGTAAGACTGTCGCCTTGTAATGACCATAACTCTTACGAATTATAGTATTTTTCCTAAGCTTTTTATTGGTGCAAAAATATTTGCATTCCATTGGTACGTTTGAGAGAAACGTCGTTTACAAGCTGGCTGGTCTGAGCTGGAGTGAGAGCAACAGCATACCATGTTTTTAAAAGGGCATATCTTTTAAAATCCCCTATTGATGACCCTCTTTTATGGTCGATCTGAAAGGTTTTGAGCTGAAGTTTCTAGTGGTGGGCTCAGTTTTTCCAAATTCCCAGCCTGCTGGCCTCTACAGTCCATTTTCTGTTAGAGAGATTTCTGTTAGAAGCAGCAGCAGAAACAGGGGTAGCGCTGCCACTCAAGGGCAGCGATGAGCATCACCAAAGCTCAAAATGGCAGCTGCAAGCGTGGTCACAGCAGCCTAGCCCTTGGAGAGGCTGGAAGGGCACGCCAACTTCATGTTTTGGAAGATCCGTACCCGCCTCCTTTTGAAGGAGAGGGGCTTGTGGGAGGTGGTGAGCGGCGACGAGCGTACTCCGCCTCCACAGGCAAAAGGCATCTCCTCAGCGCAGGTGGTGGCGGGGAAGACGTCGCAGAAAGGTGCAGCAGATGCAATTTCATCTACAAGTGCAGCAACGGCATATGAGGAGTGGAAGAAGAAGGACAGGCAGGCCAACAGGCTGCTTGTTAACACCATCTCCAACCGGCATCTTTAGTACGTGAGTGACAAGGCTACTGCAAAAGAGGGATGGGACGCATTGTGCAAGACGTATGAAAGCAAGCATCCTGCATTCCTCATGCTTTTGGAGGAGAAGATGATGGCGTTGAAAATGCAGGATGGCGAAGGGATGGAGGCGTACTTGGACAGGGCAAAGGAGTTGGCAAAGCAAATGAAAGCGGCCGGCAACCCTGTGGAAGAGACGCGCTTCATCCTCCTCTTACTGAGGGGACTGCCAACCAGCTACGATACGGTATGGGAGACACTGGAGTGCCAGCCAACTCTTAACCTCGACTTCATCTGTACACCTGGTGCAGGTGGAATTACATTGTAATACAGCAAAACGCAATGGTGGTGGCAGCAGTGAAGCAGCCTTTGTGGCCTCGAGCTCGCGCAACCAGCAACAACAACAGCAGTCTGGGCAGTAGAGAGGCAAGAAGAAAGGCAAATGCCACTGCTGCCAGAAGGAGGGAAACTACAAAAAGGAGTGTTTCAAGTTGAAGAGGGACAAGAAGGAGCAGCAGCAGCAGCAGCAGCAAAAGCAACAGTCTCCACAGCAGCAACAGTAGCAGTCACAACAGCGTCAGCAGTAGCAGCAACAGCAGCAGTAGAACCAGGCTCGAGTACGCCACTTCGGCAACATGAACGTGGCAAAGGAGGTGCATGACCACCTCTTCATGGCAAAGTCTGATATGTCGCAGGTGGAGAAGGCGGATCTTGCATGGTACAAGGACTCAGGGTGTACCAAGAGCCTGACGCACCAAAAGGAGTGGTTTACACAGCTGCTTTCCATTCCCCCCCGACCGATTCCCTTGGGTGATGATCGCGTGGTGTATGGTGAGGGGATTGGAATTGTATAGATGTGGTTGGAGACCCCACGTGGCATTGAACTGGGAGTGTTCCATGGCATGCTGTATGTACCTGATGCTGCATTCAACCTCCTCTCAGTGTCCTCCCACACCAACACAGGACTGCGAGTCGTCTTTGACAACGACTTTGGCTACATCCTCGACAGGGAAACAGGAGAGGAGCTGGCCAGGTCAGTGAAGGAAGGCGACATGTACCGCCTATTGGGGGCAACCAAGACTCCGCGTGAGTAAAGTCTTGTAGCAGTGGTGCAGGCGACAGATGGTGAAATCTGGCATGTGTACTACGGCCACATCGGCATGCGCGCCTTGCAACAACTTCAAACGAAGCAGATGGTGCATGACGTGCCCACCATCTCCAACTTTGAGTAGCAGTTGTGCATCCGTTGTTTGGAGGGGAAGCAGCATCGCGAGGCATTCTCTGGAGCAGGGGAGCGTGCGAAGGAGGTGCTGGAGTTGGTCCACAGAGACTTGTGTGGCCCGATGCAGACCCAGAGCTTTGGAGGCTCTAGGTATTTTCTCACCTTCATTGATGATTTCAGCCGTTACAGTACTGTGTACTTCCTTTCCTCCAAGGACAAGTGCTTTGACAGGTTCAAGGAGTTCAAGGCAATGGTGGAGAACGAGACTGGAAAAAAGATCAAGGCGCTGCGCAGCGACCGTGGTGGAGAGTACCTGAGCAAGGAGTTCCAGGACTACCTCGCAGCAGCAGGCATCAAGGTGCAGCGCATCGCGCCATACTCGCAGCAGCAGAACGGCGCAACAGAACGCACCAACCGCACCATCATTGAGTCTGCGTGCTCCATGCTGCACGCGGCTCGGCTCACCTATGACTTCCGGACTGAAGCAGTGAGCACTGCGGTGTACATCAAGAACCGCAGTCCAACCAAGGCCCTGGATCAGATGACACCGTACGAGGCATGGTTCGGCAAGAAGCCGAGCGTGGGTCATCTTCACGCGTTTGGTAGCTTGGTACACATGTACGTGCCAAAGGAGAAGCGGCAGAAGTGGGACACGAAGAGTGCACAGATGCTGATGATTGGCTATGATGTGGCAAGTAAGGCCTATCACCTCTATGAGAGGGATACACGCCACATCATTATCTCCAGGGATGTCGTCTTCAACGAGAGCAATGTCATCAGCACCAACATTGTACGTGAGGAAGCAACAGAACCAGCAGCTGATGAGGCAGTGGGAGCAAATACCCTTCCTGACCCACTCTCTCCTGACCCTTCCTCTACAGTGACAGTGGGAGAACCACTCCACTCTCCCATGTCTGATGCAGTAGATACAGCAGCCTCATCGGCAGAAGCAAGGAAGAAGATGCACCACCACCAGTAGCAGAAGTTTTGTCAGCAGCACTGCGCCAGCTCCCTGCCAAAGCTCTAGCACCAGGTCGCAGGTACCCTCTCAGGGTGCAATACAAGCTTGGTGAGGGCGGGGATGTCTGGATGCTCCAAAAACCAGACCAAATGAACTTTGCACTTGCAGCAGACTCTGATGAGCCGACATCGTACAAGGAGGCCATGGTTGTACCAGGTGCAACAAATTGGACGCAAGCTTTGCAGCAGGAGATACAGTCGCAGCTCACCAATGGTACGTGGGAGCTGACTGAGCATCCACCTGGACGAAAAGTATCAAGTGCAAGTGGGTGTTCAAGAAGAAGAGGGGCGCAGATGGCAACCTTGAAAAGTACAAGGCGAGGCACGTCGCCAAGGGGTACTCGCAGCTGGAAGGCATCGACTACATTGAAACCTTTGCTCTTGTTGCAAAGTTTGCCTCTGTGTGCACGCTCCTCTCTTATGCAGCAGCTCAGGACTTCGAGATCCACCACATGGATGTCAAGACGCCATTCTTGAACGGTGACTTGGAGGAGGAGATCTACATGGAGCAGCCAGAGGGATTCGTCATGGATGGCCAGGAGGACCTGGTTTGCAAGCTGCAGAAGTTGCTGTACGGCCTCAAGCATGTGTCGCGTGCTTGGAACCAAAAATTGGATGTAGCGCTTCAGTGCATGGGGTTCGAGCGCAGCGAGTGTGACTACAGCATCTATCCCTGGTAGCATGGGTATGAGATCCTCATGATCATTGTCTATGTGGATGACATGCTCCTCCTTTCCAACAGCATGTCTGCACTGCAAGAGTTCAAGGAGGCCATGCAGGAGCGCTTCTAGATGTCTGATCTCATGGAGGCGTCATACTTCCTCGGCATCCAAATCACGCGTGACCGCAAATCACACTCTCTCTCACTACAGTAGAGCCGCTACATCAAGGATGTTTTACAGCGGTTCGGCATGGCAGAGGTAAAACCCATCGGTACACCGCTTAAGACGCGGTAGTACCTCGTAAGTTTCAGTAGAGAAGCAGATGCAGCTGAGTGGCAGAAGTACCAGAGCGTCGTCGGCAGTCTCATGTACCTGATGGTGGCACCCAGGCTTGACCTCACACAGGCAATGAGCGTTGTGAGCCAGCGCATGGCTAATCCCGGACCTGAGCACCAGAAGGCAGTGAAGCGGGTCTTCCGCTGCCTTGCTGGAACCATCAACATCGGCATCACCTACAACGGCAACGACAACAGCATCATCGGCTACACAGACGCAGATTGGGCTTCAAAACCTGAGGACCGCAAGTCCATCTCTGGACATGTGTTCCTCGTGAATGGCGGGGCCATCAGCTAGTGCAGCAAGCGGCAGGTGGTTGTGGCCACCTGAAGCACGGAAGTTGTGTACGTCTCTCTCAGCTTTGGAGCCAAGGAAGCAGTTTGACTTCAGCGTCTCATGGCGGAGATGAGTGAGAGAACAACAGTTTCAGTTCCTGTGCACGTGGACAACAAGAGCGCAATCGCACTCGCGAAGAATCCTGAGCACAATGCACGCACCAAGCACATTGACATCGCATATCACTTCATCAGGCACACGATGCAGGAGGGTGCTATCAAGCTGGAATTTACTCCAACCAGCAAGCAAGTTGCTGATTTCTGTACCAAGCCAGTGACACGTGAGAAGCAGCAGTTCTGCATGAAGGCATGTGGACTCAGCTCACTCTCACTACGGCAAAGTGGGAGATTGTTGGGAAAGGAGCCATCTGACTCAGTTTCAGGTCCATAGGAGCAAGTTCCAAGAAACTACCAGATGCCTGATCCCATTGTCAATCGGACTTCACCAGTGGAATGTTAAGGTGGCAAAATGTCTGCGGTCCAAGTTTCAGGCCGATCCAACGGTCGGATTGAGAGAAATGAATTTTCGAAATGTCCGGGGTCATCGACCGCCGGTGCCTGGGTGACCATGGGCGATGACTCCATGCCTTAGCCTGAGAAAAGAAAAAGGCAAGAGGTCCAGGGCCAATACCTGATGGGAGAAATATCCAAAAAGGTCCAAGATTCTTGGATTGCCTTGTCAGAGTGTGGTGACTAGGAAAAGGGTACCTCTCCTTACTTTTTAGGTGAGGTGAGATCCTTGTGTGCTAGCCATGGACACATGGCGATTCTCTATGGGATTGTGGGTTATGTGACCACTAGGAGTGTGCCATGAGAGCATTTTCTAGCTCTCTAGGTCGTGTGTGAGTGGTTCGCCTGATTGCTAGGCTGATTTCCTCTTTTGTGTGAGTTTATGGACTCTAGTGTGTGAGCCTTAGCCTCCATGGCTAAGTGGTGTGGCTTGTGAGAGGGCTGACTTGTCCAAGCTCTAGCTCTATATGTACTCCATCATTTTGAGTTTATTCAACAACCATTCTTCAGCACAACTGATACCTTTTCAGTCCCACATGCTTGCTGCTCCAAGGCTCCCTCTCTCCTCCAGTTCCAACAGGTCCATTTGGACCTTCTTGGTCTTCTCCCTGTCGAGTCTTCGTCTGATCGGGGCCGATACGTCCTCACCCTGACTGATGACTTCACCCGGATGCAGTGGGTCTACAGCCTACGCCAGAAGAGCAATGCTGGTCTCGCAGTTCGTCTTTGGCTAGTGATGGCTAAGCGTCAATCCCGCCACACGTTGCACACATTCCGTTCGGATCACGACCGCAAGTTTCTTGGCGAGATGGACAGTTTCTTTGCCGATCACGGGGTTTTCACCAGGTTTTTGCTCCTGCTACTTCTCAGCAGAACGGCGTCTCTGAGCGCTAGAACCGCACCATGGAGGATGCGGTTTGTGCTATGGAGTCTGAGTGTGGTCTCGCGGAAACATTTGCATTTGAAGGATTCGCCTACATGATGTGGGTCTGGATCCGCCTCCACGCGGTCCCCTTCCGGACCACGATACACCATACGAGTTCTCGTTTGGCCACCATGCCGATCTGCATTGCACTCGTGTCTGGGGGTCCGTGGCTTCTCTGTGGTACACCAAAGACCAGCAGGGGTTCAAGGTCTCCCTGTGGGGTTGCTTGTGTGCCTTCTTAGGTGTCTTCCGGCGGCCAAGGCCTGGCATTTTTGGGACCCCACCCGTCGTCGCATCGTTGAGTCCCGAGACACGCTCTTCTTTGATTCTCTCACCTACCGTGACCTGACTTCTATCATGTCGATGTCTATCACGCATGTAACTACCTATCAGGCTTCTCAAAGGATGGGGGAGTCTGGGCCTACGACCACCTCTCGTCCGGCTAATGTGTCCGTTCGAGCCCCCTCCACTTCTTGGTCTCCGGCTCTTGATGACCCAACGATCATAGTTGTTGGCCCACATACCTCTCCGGCCCAGCCTGTCTCTATCCCTGTTCCCTCACACCCCACAGCCACCCATGATTATGTATCCATGTCCACTAGTAATCCTGCCTATGTGCGTGATCCTACATCTGTCCTTGCTGCTACACCCAGCCATGTGCCTCTCGTCATTTCACCAGCATCTCAGCATCAGCATCCTCACACTACATCACCTGCCCCTTTGCCTCAGTCCTCACCAAATGTGGTCGCCCCTGTCTCTAAGCCAGAGGTGAGCTCCTCGAGCCCAGGTTACTTGCGTGAGCCTGGTGGTCGTCTTCGACCACTGGTCTCCGGAGTCCAACAAGTGTCCGGTCCCGCACCTAGGCGCTCCACTCGCAGCATTGCAAGTGGTGATCCCGGCACAAAGGCCCTAGGCCTGAGTGTCCGCAGAGATCACAAAGAGGTACACCCAGCGTGCCCTGTAGGACACGATCTGGTCATTCGCATGTTTCGCAACGCTTGTGATGCAGCAGCTGACCTTGTGGTCGTCCGGCCCAACTCTGAGGCGTGTGCACTTGTCACGCAGAGCTCTCCCTCAATGGTGCCTGATCCGAGCACTCCGAGGGAGGCTCTCTCATTAGAGGATGCTGACACCTGGAGTGCTGCCTACGAGGATGAGCTTCGTGCCATCCGAGAGCACGGAGTTTATAAGCTAGTCGACCTTCCACCGGAAGGCTATTCAAGTGAAGTAGGTCTTTTGCAAGAAAGTGAAGCCGGATGGCTCACTGGAACGCCACAAGGCTCGGTTGGTCATCAAGAGGTATCCGCAGATCAAGGACATCGATTACACTGACACTTTGGCCCCTGTCGGTCGCATGACCTCAGCTCAACCTCTGTTTGGTGTAGTGGCTCAGCATGACTTGGAACTGTATCAGATGGATGTGAACAATGCGTTTCTCCATGGCTCTCTGGATGAGGGGATTTATGTGGCTCAACCACCAGGCTTTGAGGACGGTGACAACGTCTGGTGCTTGTGCAAGTCCTTGTACAGACTCAAGCAGTCTCCTCGATGTTGGAACCAGGAGATTACAGGTACTCTGACTCGTGCGAGATATGTACAAAGCGAGGCAAATCCCTCTCTCTTTATCCAATGGTCGCGTGAGCGGTTCACCGCCATCGTGGTCTATGTGGACGGCCTCTTGATTGCTTCTCCATCCATGGAAGTCGTGAAGGAGGCCAAGGCGATCCTCCAGACCGCATACAAGATGAAGGATCTTGGTCCTAAAGCGGTGTTCCTTGGCATGGAGATCGTGCAAAACCGCAGACGTCGGACACTTCTGCTGCATCAGGCCCGATACGCACGTGTTGTGGCGGAGCGTTTCAGTGACCTCCTTGGCGAAGTGCCCACGGCCTCCACATCACTCACACCTGATGGGTAGGATGCCCTAAAGGTGGACGATCCCACACTGCTGGAGGAGACAGTGGAAGTGACCTTGTACCTCCGTCTCATCGGATCCGTGATGTACCTGGCCACTACCACACGCCCCAATATCGATTTTGCCGTTAACCTCCTCGTACAGTTTTCGCAAGCTACACGTACTACAGTCCTTCATACGGCTGTGCGAGTGGTGTGGTACGTGGTCTCCACACCGTACCTCTCACTCTGCTTTCGCCAGCAGTGTTTGGTGGTTCTTGACGGCTACATCGACAACGACTGGGCCTAGAGTCTAGATGGACGCAGTCGCACCGACTACGTGTTCCTACTCGGTGGTACCGTTGTGTCCTGGCACAGCGGGAATCAGGGCTGCATTGCCGTAGCTCATCGGAGGCAAAGTATGTTGCTCTGGGTGCAAAGGCTTCTGAAGCAGTGTTGTTACAGCCCCTGTTTCTTGAGTTGGATCAGTCAGTGCTCGGTATTGTGCTTCGTTGCGACAACCAGAGTGCTCTTTCCATTGCGGAGAACTCTAGTGTTTTTCATGCTCGCATGAAGCACATTGTGGTTGAGCATCATTTTTAGCGTGATCTGATGGAGCGACACGTGATCTCCGTCATCTGGGTCGGAACTGACATGCAACGTGCTGATGTCTCGATGAAGGCACCAGCTCGCGAGAAGTTTCTGGTGGCCATTCATTCTCTTGGGCTTCGTCCCTTGCCTGAGAGTGGTTGAGTGTGAGGTATGTATGTGTCTGTATCACGATCGTTTCTACACTCGTTGTTGCATTCGTTTCAGTGCTACACGCGTATGGACATGCGTACCATCGGGTCATGGGGAAGTGTTGTGATTTGTGACGTTCCCGTCGACTTGTACAGTTTACTGTGACCACTCGACCGTGTCCATGCCCATGCAAATCCCTCATGCGGACACAGGTGGTGCCGGTGCGTCGTCTGGTGATGGACTACCTACTCGGAGCTGACCGACGACCGCCCCAGAGTCCTGGATGCTGTCAGGGACCTTCTAAAGGTTTCTTGCAGTCTGTGGGATTTTATCCGTGGACTGGCCGTGGGCCCGATTTGCATGTTTTGTATTGTGTTTCCACCGCTTGATGCGCGATGCATGCATGTGACCATTCATGGCGTCCGGCTCGAGATCCTGTATGTTTAGGTTCAGACGACGTATCGTTCTGACTTGTCTGCGTACAGTTACGGCCAAAACAACGTTTTTGGGCCGGTTTGAGGACAGACCTTGCACTGCCGCGTGCGACACCCGCCGTGCGCCGCGGCAGGTATTTATGCTGTGGACTTGTCATTTGTTCACTCTCCCTGCAAATGCCATTGAAGCATTTTGACACTCTGACTTCTGTCTCCTTGCCAGACCCTTGCCGCCGTGTGTACGACCTTTGGCTGTTGTCAACGTCTGACCGGGCACTGACGCCCAGTCAACGGCTGTGTCGCTAGGAAGCTTCTACGCATCTTCTCAGTAAGAAGATAAATATCTTGAAAATCCCTTCGCATACTCGTTCTTTGCGAAGCGAGAACTTTTCTACAAAGTTCTAAATGGGCATTTTGATTCATATGATTTGATATCTATTCCTGTAAAACAAAAACAAATAACGAATCTTGTTTTGAGAGAGCTATTCCCTGTTTGCTTTGAGGATGACAGTATTTAGGCATATCTTCCCCCTTCGACCAAGGCTGTGTGGCTTCATGTACCGCCTCACCTGAAGGTGAAGAGCTCTCCTGCTAGAGAAGGTTTCAGAAAAAATAAAAATCTTGCTAGGCCCACTTGAAGATATCTTGTGCAAGTTCATTTGGGTCGTCACATAGGCTTCACCCTTTTTGGCAATAATGTGGGCACAAACTTACCCCTCCTCATCCTTGCTGACTCCTCTCGTAATGTTTAGAACCATACATGGAAAATCATATCTATTGGTGAAAATGGGAAGAAGAATTGGTGAAAATGGGAAGAAGGCTCGAATCCGCTTAATTTCTTGATAATTCGAATTTTTACTACCCTTTCATGTAGGAAATTTTTTATTCGAATTATTTTTTATTTTAAACTATGTATTGAAATTTATAAAAAAATAACCACCTCTTTCACTTTCAAATGTAAAAATTGTGTCTGGACTACCAGGTTAAACCCCCAGGCTAATGTTGGCGCTTGGTTAGCTCCCCTTCGGGTGTCGGTTAAGGAACCAGGGTTCTAAAACAATGAAGGCCATGTCAGCTGCTTGGTAGCGTCGCTTAAGATTTGTCTTTGAATCTGCATCCGGCGGTGCTCGATTGTCCTGCCTTGCCACATACGCACACGCACACGCACTGCTGCCCTTCCGCGCGTCCGCTCGCTCCGTAGTCCACCAACACTCGTGGCCACTGCAGAGACCGCCGACGGTTGCTCCAGCGTGCCTTGCGCTTACGCCCTCGCGCTTGCGTGTTTTGAACAAGCTGTACCCCTGGCAACTGCGGAAGACGCGAATCCTGAGCGCGTGAGAGCATCCGCAGTGGCGGCGGCGGCGACAAACTAGAGCTGGGCGGGTGTAATCCTCGGGTTTTGACTCAGCGACAACCCAGACATCACCCCAGCAGCAGCGGTAGCACAAGCAGCAGCTCCATCACTCAGCCGTCCACACACTCTCTCTTTCCTGGTGAGACTCGACCAGCTTTCGCCCTCGTCCCAGCAACTGCCGTTTCAGTTCAGTTCAATTCCCATCCCCAGAGCTCTTGAAGCCCCAGTCCCTTGTTCCTTCATTCTTGGCCTCGCGTCTCTCATCCAACCCCACTACCTTTCATCCATTTACCATAAAGAAGGCTTTCACAGTCAATGGAGATAAACCTCCCACAGTAGGAGTTTTTGTCTGCACGGAGAGGTTGCTTGACGGGACTGTCCTGTTGGAGGTGGGATTTCCCAAGGGGCTCGTTGAGGGTTCCGAACCCGATCTCAAATCCTTGCGTGCGAATTGCTGCCTCCCTCAGGCTGGCGGTATCACTCCTTCCCATGCAAGAGCTCGTTTCCCTAGGAGAGTCGTGAGCCGTTTCTGTCTTTTCTTGCACCAGAGAGAATTCTTGGAGCGGACTGCAGATGGGGTATCGCAAAGCACTGGAACACTGAATTTATGCCAAGCCGCGCGTTGCCATGCCGTGCCATCCCATGCCATCCCATGCCGCATGACGCCATGCCGTGCTGTGCTGTGCTGCGCCATGCCTGGCAGTGGCGTGTTGTTCTGTGCTGTGGCGTCCTGTGCGGCGCCATGCCGAGCTGTCCTGTGCCCTACCCTGCTGTGTCGAGTTGTGTTGCTTTGCGATATGGCGTGTCATGCTTTGTCGCGCAAGGCTGCACTTTGTTTTGCCTGGCAGTGTGGTGCCGTGAAATGCCGAGCCGTGCCATGCCACACTGTACTGTGCTGTTCTACGCCATGGCGTGTTGTGGCGTGGCATCAGGATGCGTCGTGCCATGCTGTACCAAGCCATGCCATGCTATGCTATCCCATGCCAAACCAACCCATGCCACGCGATGCCAAGCCATGCCAAGCCATGCCATGCCATGCCAAGCCATGCCATGCCATGCCATGCCATGCCATGCCATGCCATGCCATGCCATGCCATGCCAAGCCATGCCATACCATGCCATGCTATACCGTGCCATAGCCATTCTATTTTGTTCCAACTCCATGCCATGCAGAGCCGCTGGGACCGGGCGTGGACAGCCTTCAGCCGGGTATGGCGTTTTCACCGCAGTGGCTCACGCAACGTGGTGCAGCAGCAGGTGCAGGCGATGGCAAGCCTCCGGTTGTTTCGCAACAGCAGCCTGTGAGTCTTCTTCCCAATCTGCCTCTCTCGTTGTGTTTGCCGTGGCGCCTCAGCTCCAGCTGTGTGGCGCTGCGCTGCTCTTGCTTTCTGTCCCTCCTCCTTGCTGTGTCCTTCGGTAGGCGCAGGCACAGCTGTACTCGTGGAGGTGATGGGTGTGGCATGGGATGTATGCACTTGAGCACCGTTGGACTCTTGTTGGAGAGGACACGCCCCCATGGGCAAGCTCATGTTTGGACAAGTGTGCGAGTTATGTGCCGTCGTTCTGAGAGACTTGAGTGAATGTGGCTGTGGGGTGCAGGAGCCTGCTCGTGCCCCAGGAGGATTTGGGGCTGGTGGGGCAGATGGGCCGCAGGCGCGCAAGTGGGGCTATGGAAGGGGCGGGGGATCTGGATATGGTGGAGGAGCAGGACCCCTGGCAGGTGTAGGAGCAGGAGGAGGTGGAGGGGGAGGCGGTCTGCCTGCGCCGGCTGGTTTGGACGACGGCAAGCGTGACAAGGACAGGTGGCGCAGCGTAAGCATGGAGCGCGATAGGTGGGCCGAGGATGAGCGCGATGTCATAGGGAGGCAGCGGGACAGTCGTTGGGGCCCAACCAAGGATGGTGGCGACGCTTTGGGCCGGGCAGGTGGTGGTGGTCTGGGGGTGGGTGGTGGCGTTGGGGTCCCGGGCCCCGTGGCGCTGGTGCCTGGTGTCCCCCCTGCAGGCGCAGCAGTCGGCAGCATGAATGGGCCTAACGGCTCCTTTGAGCCAGGAGCCAATCAAGCGGGTGGGGCGCTTGGGCGGCGCGAGCGGTGGGTTGACGGAGGTTCCCAACTCACGAACCCCCCTGTGGCTCCACCGCACAGCTCCGTTGCGCCACCTGGCGCTGCTGGTTCTGCTGCTGGTGGCGGTGGTGGTGTTGGTGGAGGCAGGGGTGAGTCTGGGGGAGGAGGTGGAGCGGGAGCGCCTGACTACCGCAAAGAGAGATGGGCCGACAGTGGGAGCCGCAGCTTCGACGGCAGGCGAGAGCAGAAGTGGGGTTCGCGCTGGGGCACGGATGACAAGGAGAGGGGCAAAGAAGCAGACAAGGAAGGGGAGCGCGACAAGACAGACAGGTTTCCGTCCAAGGACTGGGGAGGAGACAACCGCAGGGAGCGGTGGGTGGACCCAGCGGAGCGCGAGACCAGCCAGGATAAGGACAAAACGGACAAAGATGCGAGGCCAAGGGACGTTGGACTTGGGCGAGAGTACGGGGCGGGCCGCGACTCTCAGTATTCTTCGGGGTATGGGAGGGGCCGGGGCGACCCCACCAAGGACTCGGCCAGTCGAGGTCCTGCCGGTGTGCCCGGTGCGCCGGATACGGGTAGAGTGGATCGCTGGCGGCCACAGAGTCTTGCAGGTCGCGGGCGAGGGGAGGCTCCTCCTCCTCCCGTGGCCCCCTCACCCTCCAGCGCCGTTCCCTCCCACAGCTCCCCGTCTGCTGTACCTGGCGCTTCTGCTCCTCCGTTGTCGTCGGCCGCCGGAGGGAAGTACGTCCCTGCCTTCCTGGCCGGCCGCGGCCGAGGGGATGTGGGGTCAGCGCCACCAGGGGCCGCCCCAGGCGTGGTGCCGTTCAGCTTTGGGCGAGGGCGAGGCGGCGGTGCGGGCAGCAGTGGCTACCCCCCTGGAGGGCAGCGGCAGCCCATCGGAGCCCCTCCGCCTGTGGTGGCAGTGCCCGTGGCGGAGGCGGGAGAGGTGCTGCGGTACCCCAGGTCTAAGCTGCTGGACGTGTTTTCGGCGGTGAGCGCGCGCGGTGACTTGGGCAGCACGCTGCGCGAGCACGTGCGGGTGTCGGATGAGTGGGTGGAGGTGTCGTCTGTGCTCGTGCACGAGCACGCGTTGGACCCTCTGAGCCTCTCTGCACCGTCCGCTGAAGAGGAGGTGTGTCCCTTGCCATGTGCTCTCTCTCTCTCTCTCTCTCTCTCTCTCTCTGT